>JAPYYM010002463.1:0-12245 GCA_028534135.1 Potos flavus
CCCCCCCCCATCTGATCTCTGGAGTTTATCTTTCTTTCGCTTTAACTTCCTGTCTTATCTCATCAATGGAAGCCGTAGACGTTTCCTTTTGCTTCCATTTGGTCTCTGAAGCAACAGCAGTCTTTCCTGTTTAGATATCAAGATCACTCCTTGATTAAAACTACTATTTGAGGGGCGCTCAGTTGGTTGAGCATCCAGCTCTTGGTTGCGGCTCAGGTCATGATCTCAAGGTTGTGTGATCGAGCCACTTCCTCTGCCCCTCCCCCCCTCAAATAAATAAGTAAATCTTGAAAAAAAAACTACTGTTTGAACCACAAGCAGCTTCCCTCATCCACTAAACCGATTCTCTTCCATTCAATAATGGGGACAATAAGACAAATCTAATAGTGGTTTAGAGGATAAAAGGAGAAGTCATGTGTAAACTTCTGGTAAAGTGCTCATAGCAAGCTGGCATTCAAACGTGGTAGCTGCTACCATTTTAATTTGTTATTATTTATTCAACATGCAGCCATTTGAGCACCTGCTATGTCCCAGACACAGAATTAAGTGCTTTGGCTTAGTAAACATGGTCCCTGTTTTCATATGCCTTACAGTCAGGTGGAGGGAAATAAATATGTAAGCAAATAAGTATAGCAAAGAGGGTTATATGCTAGGCTAGAGGTCTGTGGGCTCTATGTAGAGTATGGTGCTGGTGAGCAAGGAAAGGATTCATAAGGAGGGAGGTCCTTGAGCAGGGTGCAAGAGATGTGTGTGTACTGACCCACAAGGCCACAGGGAAGGGCATTCTGGGCCCAGGGAGCAGTGTAAGCAAAGGCACAGAGGCATTAAGTGGCCTGAAGAATCAAGCATAGGGTGCCACAGCTTAGCATGATAAGGCTAAGAACGGAGAATCAAGACAATCAAGGAGGGGCTTGTCTGCAGCCATTATAAGAATTTTAATCAGGGAAGGGTCTTGAGCATGTTTGCATCCGCAGCAAATCCCTTTGGCAGCTGATAGTTGTAAAGACGAGGCTGAAGGCAGCAAGACTGGTTAGGAAAGAATTGAAAGAGCTCAAGTGAGGAGAGTAAGGGCAGCAGCGGTGGGCATGGTCAGGAGGGCGGGGAAGGGAGTGGAGAGGAAGGGCTGGGAGCTGATTGATACTGGGGTGAAAGGCCGAAGGAGCAGCCTCGGAGAACTCCTGGTTTCTGGCTTGGATAACCGGGTAGATGAGCTCGGGTCCACTGAGCCTGGGTCCCAGGGTGGGGCTGAGTCCTGAATATGCTGGAATTGAGGTGCCAGTGCTATTCGAGTGAGGTGGATCGGGTATTCGAGCAGGCACACATGTGTAGAGAGATTGGAGAGCGGGAGTCATGGCCCCAAGAGCAGCTTTTGCAGAGTGGGAGAGGAGGGTGCTAGCCGGCACTTTATCATGACCTCCACATCCTGTTTTATGATTGCTCCTTTCTTGGTCCTGGGCCCTGTGTTCTCCTGGTCAGTCCCCCCTGGGTCTGGCCTCGGTTGTAGGCATTTCTCGTTCCCACACCTTGTATTCTGCACCTGTACAACAGCTTTCCCTACTCAGGCCCTGCAGTTTTTTCTAAAAAGCCCTCCTGACCTGTTAAAATTCCTTCTCCCTTTCCCCAAACCAGCTTGCCCTTCAGTCCCCAGTAAATTTTTCAGAGATCATGAATTTTTTCCCTTGTTCTGACAGTTACTCCCTTAGCAATTATTTTCTATCTTTGCATTTAACATCCTATAACTATCTCACTATCGTGTCTGGTAGGGTGTTCTCAGCTGCTAGTAATAGAAGCTGTGACTTAAACTCACTCAAAGATGAGGTGAGCTTTGTATTTCGTATAACCAGAAGGTCAGAGATAGGACACATCCAAAGATGGTTGAATCAGTGGTTCAGCAATGTCACTAAGGACCCAAGTTCCTTACTCTACCCTGCTCTCCTCGGGGCTGGCTTCATCCTTAGAATGATGGTAAAGTGGCTCTAAGTGTTCTACCCAAACATAAGAATGCCCTGAAGAAGGAGAGGAAGTCTTCCTCCAGCCATGCAGTGAAGTCCATTCCTCCGGTCTCATTGGCCAGCTTAGATCGTGTCCCCGTCAGGACCAGCAACAGTCAACACGGGAATGCCATGCTCTGACTGGCTAAGGCTAATTAGAATTCCCCTCTGCAGTTTGGGAGGGATCAGCTTTTCCCCAGCATCCCAAGACCACATATACCTAAATAAAACCAGGGTTTGGGCTAGAAAGAAACAGAAGGTGGTGGTTGCTGGGAGGCCATAGTAGCATCTACTTTGATTTCTCAGTTTTCTTGTAGAAGGAAGTAGGGCCTTAACAAAAAGTTTCTGCAGTTCTTTACCAAAAAGAGAATAAGCCTGGGGTGCCTGGGTGGCTCAGTCTGTTAAGCATCTGACTCTTGATTTCGGCTCAGGTCATGATCTCAGGATCATGAGATTGAGCCCCGCATGGGGCTTTGCATTCAGCGTGGAGTCTGCTTGTCCTTCTCCCTCTGCTCCTCCCCCTGCTCATGCATGTTCTTTATCTCGAAAATAAGTAAAAAAGAGAGAGAGAGAGAATAAGCCTAATTTGTCCCTGTTGTTTTTTTTTTATCCACAGCTCCTTCATTCCCAAGTTCATTACCCACCTCTTCAAGTGCAAGCCAATTAGCATGGTGGGAGCAGAACAGGTGAGATGAATCGGCCTTTTTCTTATGGCTTTTGTCATAGGTCAAACACAAATCTTTCTAATAGGGATTTACTCTGGAGAAATCGGGGCATCTGGGTGGCTCAGTGAGTTAAGCCTCTGCCTTCAGCTCAGGTCATGATCTCAGGGTCCTGGGATTGAGCCTCGCATCGGGCTCCCTGCTCAGCAAGGAGCCAGCTTCCCCCTCTCTATCTGCCTACTTGTGATCTTTCTCTCTGTCAAATAAATAAATAAATAAAATCTTAAAAAAAAAAAAAAAAAGGTAAATACTCTGGAGAAATCAAATTGCTGACTTCCCCTGTTTGGGGACAGAAGGATGACCTGGCAGCTTAATTCATCCGCTTATTTAAACCATTTTGTTGAGCACCTACCACATACCCAGGCATTGTGCTGGGCACCGGCATAACGCAGTGAACAAGGTAGAAAAGATCTCTCCTTCGAGGTGCTCACACCCGAGTAAGAAGGGACAGATTAGATGTGAGTTAATAAATAAATGAGAAGAGAATTTTACCTTAAGTATGCTAAAGGGTATAAAACTAGGTTCTGTGAAAGAATATCTTGGGGCATGAGGGAGTAATGGCTTCAAATTGGACACTCCACGAAGGCTCCTCTGAGAGCTGGCGCTTGAGAAGAACGAAGAGTGAAGCATTCAGAGGGAGCAGCAAAGACTGATTATTTTGGGTCCTGTAGTGGCTGGGCAGAGACCACCTCAGAGTATCAACCAAAGAAAGGCTTATCCTCTTGGTACTGAGACGCTGGTCACCTCACCCAAGAAGCCTTCCGTGATTAACCCCACTCTGTTCACTTGAGTTCTATGCTTCGAGACCTCTCCTCAGCAGTTATGTCACCTCAGCACTAATGAGTTGAGTTATGTATGTGCTGCAGCAAAGTCTCCTCTTTTCAGCCACCACCTATCCAAGACTGTCTGAAATTTGAGCAGCTTGAATTTGGAGAACAGTTTAAACTACCTTAGAAACAAAAACATTAATACTCAGCCCCTAGTTCTTGACCAACACCTATTCAGATACAAGCTATTCATGTCCTGATCATATATGATTGTCCTATATTCATTAAAATAAATCTTCTGTAGACCTCTATGTAGCAACATTTTATCTGTTTCGGTTACTTTTTATATTTGAAAGAACTCCCAATGACATTTTTAAGTGAGATGATATAATTCAAAACATTTCCATAAGTCCTGCTCTCCCACCAGGTTAGTCGACTTGATATAGGCTCAGCTGTTTCCCAGCTCAGTGACTCGCCCTCTCCTGGGCCCTCAGTGTTGCTGACCCGAGTCATGTCTCCGGAAGATGGCAAATTGGCCTATGCCCCAGTGCATCATGGGTCCCTCATGAAGTATCGCAGCTGGAGATGTAATAGCTGTGAACATCAGGAACCTCTTGACTCTGATACGTGCACTGATTCTATACTCTTTGTAAGGCCCATCGCCTTCCTAGCTTATGAAAAAGCAGCATGGTGTGAGCATGAAAGTCCTGGGGTCCAGAATCCTGAAGGTCCGCAGCTGAATCCTGTCTCTGCAACACAGCAACTGCTCGTCCTTCAGCAAACCTCCCAGCAAGTTAGTTTCCTCATCTAGGAAACGGGGATTGATGATAGTCACACCTTACAGGGAAGTTGTGAGGATTGAACAACATCGTGCACCTCAAGTCCTTGATGCAACGTCTGGCATATGTAAGCCCTCAGCAGAGGCCAACTCTTCCCGATTTTCGCTTGCTCAGGCCAAGAACATGACTTTGTTTCTGCTTTCAACACCCGCCTCGCCTGCTAATCATGCTGCAGGCTGTCTGGCTGACCAGCTTTAAAAGCCAGAGTCCAAAGTATTATCTCAGAAAGCTTCCTGGGAGGTTGCATGGATCCAGACAGACACCAACTGTACAGTTTCAGTGTTTTGAAATTCTTGACTCTTGAATGTTATAAACATAGAACTAATTCTCTCCGTTGGAGACAGCAGAAAAATGCCCCAGCGTGCCTCCAGTTTCATTAGTACCTGTTTGCTGGGAATTCGCTCTGTGCACCTCGCTGTTGGGTATAATCAGAGAGAATGTGCAGTAATGATCTGTGTATCTAAGAGAAGCTGTAGAGATAGGAGTTACTAACATTCTGTCTCTAGAGTTGATGAAGCCACCGGAACACAAAGTTGGCCTGTTGGGAACATGTTTTCGTGAGTCTGCAGCTTTGCCTGGGCCATGCTAGCTGATCGAGTGTCTAATAACCTGATATTTTCATATTGTCACAGAAATCCAATATCATTCCTCAGATTTTCTCCTCTTCAAAAGAATGTTAAAATAATCAGCTTGGAGTGAAAGCCCATATCTTCCGAAAAATAGCAACTTGGCCAGCATTAACTTCTGCTTTGAGATGCGGATGAGAAAACCATCTGTGAAGCTGGGATTTTACTTTGTTCGCAAGGCAAATGGGAGTGCGTGATAAGGGAGCCCAGCCCGGAAGAGGGCACGGGTGGGAACTGAAGGGCAAGGTGACCCCTGATGGATTCCCACATGAAGTTCATGTGTAGCTGGGTCCATGCTTGGCCCGAGTACCTGGGCTGACGAAGCAAGCGATCCTATTGCTGGAGGCGTGGTTACTCAGGCAGCAGAACCATAGGAATCAGGCAGTTAACAAAGGCTGCAACAGATTCTGACTCAGGTCTTGCAACAGCTCGAATCCAAGCTTTAACAAAAGCTGTGGAATTGAAAGCCAAGATTTTGCCTGATCAGCTGCCTTTGCTTTGCCAAAAAGGCACTAGATCCTAAATTTAGATTAGCTTCAATGCTTGTGCCGAAAATAGGAAAGGAGACATTTCCCTGCTCTTTATTCTCTTCCTGATCACTACATAAAGCAAATTATTTATCTGTGGACCCCAGAGTCCTCTTGAGCAATTGCAAGGGCACGTTGGAACTGAGCCATACCGATACTTGTAATGCTTCTTCCTGGATAGTGATCTTTCAGAGATCTTATGGGATTTGCAGGGTCATTAATTAGTCTTATGGCGACGGTATCTGTGACTGAACACACAAGAGAAATAGAATCCATTTGCACAAACTTACCATAGAGGAAGCAGCACAATATGGTGTGGGGAAAAAGGACCCCAAACTTGAGGTCCATTCCTTACTCTGCTGTTAACGGTCCCTGCGATCATAAGCCATTGCTTCCCTGATCTAGGCTCAGTTTCCTCATGTTTAAATAAGAGCACCGAATCAAACTCTCACATGCCCCTTCTGGATCTATCATATTACGGAGTCTGAAATATTTTAAGCAGTGTATCGCCTGTGAAGTTATTTTCTTTTCCTTTATATTATCTTCATATACATACTGACCTTCTTTTTATTGTGGTAAAGCATACATAAAGTTGACTATCTGAACCATTTTTAAATGTACAGTAGTATTAAGTACAACCTTCCCATTGTTGTGCAACCATCCACCTCCAGACCTTGTCGTCTTCTAAACTGAAACTCCATTCCCATGAAACAGTAACTTCCCATTCCCTTCTGGCAGCCACCATTCATCTTCCTATCCCTGTGAATATGACTGCTCTACCTACCTCATCTGAGTAGAATCGTACAGTATCTGTCCTTTTGTGTCTGGCTTATTTCACTTAGTGTGTCTTTAGGGTGTATCCATGTTTCAAAATTTCCTTCCTTCTTAAGGCTGAATAATATTCCATTCCATACACATACACACACACATATGTATATATACATATATACACACACACTACATTTTGATCATACTGACTTTTTAAAAATTCACAGAATTCAAAACCATCTAGAAAAAAATAAAGCAAAATTTAGATTTTTTTTTTTTTTTAAGCCCAAATACCAAGGAAGAGGAAAAAGAGAATCAGGTAGTACGTGCATAATGGCAGTTGGAAGAATGAGAAAATAGGATGGCTATTCCTGGGCACAGCTGTCAGTAAATCTCCTAAGTGTGGAGTTCAACACACCTTTTAAAAAAGCAAATGGATCAGTAACAATGTAATTCCCATAAGCGATAGATTTAAAAACTCCACCACCACCACCTCAGCAAAGTAGGAATAGAAGGAAGATGGTTGACTCTGATAAAGATCTTATACAGAAACTTAGGAGAGGGGTGTGCATTACAAAGGCTAAATCCATTTGTTAGAATTCTACAATTCAGAATCGTACATTCCAATATATGTACATTTTACCCCCAAAAAATTAAGTGCGGGATACAGAGCACTGACAGCAGGGTTTGTCACCCTCTACACTGTTGACATTTCAGGCCAGGGCACCTTCCACTGTGGGGCTGTCAGGTGCATTGTGGGACGTTTAGCAGCATCCCTCACCACTACCCACTAGCCGCCAGCAACACCGTCCCGATTGTGACAAGGAAAGATGTCTCCAGACGTTGCCAGACATCCGAGCACGAGTGAGGGTACAGCCAAACCACACCTGGTGAGAGCTGCGGGATTAGAGGCATAGATGCAGTGTAATGAGAATGACAGTGTCTTTGGTGGCAGCCGCGTGGCGGGTACATAAGGAGTCATTATACTCTTCTGTGTACTTCCTATAGGTTTAAACCTCTCCATAATAACAAAATTTACCAAAAAAATGATAACAGTGGGGTTACCCTACTCATGAGTAATCCAAAATAAAATTTTATTTTGAGAATTGACATAAAGCCCCATGCTTCCTGAAATTAAACTAGCTTCCTTCTCTATTTTCTGATTGTAGAACTTACGTTCAGGGCACCTGGCTGCCTCAGTCAGTTAAGTGTCCAACTCTTGATCTCAGCTCAGGTCTTAATCTCAGGGTCGTGAGTTCAGGCCCCATGTGGTGCTCCAGGCTCCAGGCTCCAGGCTCCATGAAGCCTACATAAAAAAATTTTAAAAAAATGTTAAAGAACTTACGTTCAGAAAAACTGAACTTTCTCCTTCCAGTTTTTGTGTGCATGGGCTACTGTCCCAATTATGATGCTTTCTCCCTTTTGCACAGAACTTTTCTCTTTCTATAGAGCTTTTTGAATCTCTTACCCACCCAATCACTCACTTTCCTCTGTCTCATTAAGCTGTGGCCCACCTTGATTTCTGTGAGCCCATCCTTTCCAGTGAGAGCTGGAAGCCTTTCTACCACTCAGCCGAAAGGGTCCTCCCGCTGTGCCACACAGAGCAAGGACACAGACCACAGCCACCTCCCCAGAGGAGCTTACAACCATCAGCAGGGTCACCAAGGCCCTGGAGATGGGAGGACCAGGCAAGCTTGCGAAATCAAGGAATCAGTTAATGAAAAAAAAAAACATTACAATAAACCTGCTTAATGGTCAATTATAGAAAGATTTTCTCTTCACACTAGGAATAAGACAAGGATGTCTGCTACCACAATTTTTCTCTAGCCATTTCTCTCCTGTATTGCCCTTGAAGTTCTGTTACTCGGAACAATAAGATAAAAAGGGAATTAATTCTTAAATAAAAAGTAGGTACAGATTAGAAAGAAGCAAAACTATCATTTTTCACAGAGAAAATGATTATGAATGACAGTATCCCCAAAAACCTACAGGTAAACTATTAGAATACAAATTTAACAGACTAGCAGAATATAAGATCAGTATTAATTTTTCATATTTTTATATACCAGCAACCATTTGAAATGAAAAAATGTGAATGAAACCCTATATAGTAGTGTCAGGAAGCAACCCAGGAATGAATCTGTCCAAAAATTTTCAAGTCTTTTTTTTTTTTTTTTAAGATTTTTATTTTTATTTGTCAGAGACGTAGGCAGAGGGAGAAGCAGACTCCCCACTGAGCAAGGAGCCTGATGCGGGACTCAATCCCAGGACCCTCGGATCATGACCTGAGCCGAAGGCAGACACTCAACCAACTGAGCCACCCAGGCATCCCAAAAATTTTTAGGTCTTCTAAACAGAAGACAACACAATATTAAGAAATATTAAAATGGTAGGGTAGCTCAAGTTCCTAGATTGAAAGACTCAATATTAAGAAGATGTCAATTCTTCCAGAATTAATCTGTAGTTACAGTAAACCAGCAAGGGTTGGGTTGTGGAGAGGCGGGGTGTGGGAGTGTGGGTGTAAATTGATAAGCTGATTCTAAAAGTTAGGTAGAAATGCAAAAGACTCAAGAATACCTAAATAGAGGCGCCTGGGTGGCTCAATTAGGTGTCTGCCTTCGGCTCGGGTCCTGGGATCGAGCCCCATTTCGGGCTCCCTGCTCAGCAAGGAGACTGCTTCTCCCTCTCCCACTCCCCCTGTTTGTGTTCCCTCTCTCGCTGTGTCTCTCTCTATCAAATAAATAAATAAAATCTTAAAAAAAAAAAAAAAAAAGAATACCTAAAATAATCTTTTAAAAAAGAACAAAGTCGTAGGATTTAATCTCCGGATATCAAGACTTATTTTAATGTTACCGTAATTCGGGCTGCGTGGTACTGGCGTCGGGGACAGACAGGCCCACGGCACAGAATCCAGTTCAGAGATAGACCCACACATATACAGACACTTGATTTCTGCCATAGGGGCACTGCAATTCAGTGGGGAAGGGATGATCTCAGTAAATAGCGCTGGGTAATTGAATATCCATTACCAATTGGATGGATTTGGTGGGGAAAATTGATCTTGACCTTTACCACACACCATATACAAAAATCAGCTCCACCAAGGATGTGGAGAAATTGGAACTCCTACACTGCTGGTGAGAATGTAAAATGCCGAAATTTGGGGAAGCACTTTGGCAGTTTCTCGAAAAGTTAAACATAGAGTTATTGCCAAGGGACCCAGCAGTTTCACTCCTAGATACATACCCAAAAGAACTGGAAAAGTCTGTTTACACAAAAACTTGTGCACAGATGTTCATAACAGCATTGTTCATAATAGCCGCAAACTAGAAACAACTCAAATATGTATTAACTGATGAGTAGAGAAACAAATGTGGTATTATCTCGAAAGGGAATATTATTCAGCCATAAGTAGGAATGAAGTACTTAGTCGTGCTACAACATAGATGAACCTTGGAAATATTACAGTAAGTGGAAGAAGCCAGATATAAGAGGCCACATGTTCTGGGATGCGATTTACACGAAATATCCAGAACAGGCAAATCTAAAAGACAGAAAGTAGATTCATGGTTGGTGAGGGCGAGGGGAGAGGAGGGAACTGGATGTGATTGCAAAGAGGTATGGGGTTTCTTTGTGGAGTGATGACATGTTCTGGAACTAGATAATGGTTATGGTTGTACAACCTTGTGAATATACTAAAAAAAACCTGAATTACACTTTCAAAGGGTGATGATTATTATATATGAATTATATCTCGATTAAAAAAAATTCCAGATGGATTAAAGCTCTAAAAGTGAAAAATAGGGGCGCCTGGGTGGCTCAGTAGTTTGGGCAGCCAACTCTTGATTTTGGCTCAGGTCACAATCTCAGGGTCCTGGAATGGAGCACCACATCAGGCTCCATGCTCAGTGGGGAATCTGCTTCAGGATTCTCTCTCTCCCCCGGCCCCTCCTCCCGCTCACTCGTGCTCTCGCTCTCTCTCTCTCCAAAACAAATGGATAA
Source organism: Potos flavus (assembly GCA_028534135.1). NCBI lineage: Eukaryota > Metazoa > Chordata > Mammalia > Carnivora > Procyonidae > Potos > Potos flavus. The sequence continues at coordinate 10,243 of JAPYYM010002463.1, forward strand.
ATCTTTACTAAATAAATGAATAACTTCTAGGAATGTGCCTTTAACTTCTTAAGGTTTTCATCACTAGTGATAGTCATGATGCCCGCCCCCCCAAGATTTGTAGGAGGCTTTTTTTTTTTTAAGAGAGGAAGGGTGGGTAGAGGAAGAGAGAGAATCTTAAGCAGGCTCCACACCCAGCATGTCAGGCTCCATCTCACAACCCTGAGATCGTGACCCTGAGCCAAAATCAAGAGTCGGATACTTAATTGACTGAGCCACCCAGGCGCCTCTATAGGAGGCTCTTTAAGAAATGAATCTTCCTGGGGATGCCTGGGTGGCTCAGTTGGTTAAGCAACTGCCTTTGGCTCAGGTCATGATCCCAGGGTCCTGGGATCGAGTCCCATGTTGGACTCTCTGCTCAGCAGGGAGCCTGCTTCCTCTCCCTCTGCAGCTCCCCCTGTTTGTTTGCTCTCTCTGTCAAATAAATAAATAAAATCTTAAGGAAAAAAAAGAGAAAGAAAGAAAGAAATGAAACGAACCCTCCAGGGGTACCTGGGTGGCTCAGTCAGTTAAGTGTCGCACTCACAATTTCGGCTCAGGTCATAATCTCAGAGTCATGAGATTGAGCCCCACGTTGGGCTCCACACTCAATAAACTGTGCTTGAGATTCTGCCCTCTCCTTTTGGCCCTCCCCCCACTCATGCTCGTGCTCTCGCTCTCTCAAATAAATAAATCTTTTTTAAAAAGAAAAAGAAATGAACTCTTCAGACTTTCCACATCTGGGTGATAACCTTCCACATACACCACGTGCTGGTCACCCTTGCACCCCAGTAACACACAAACAACCTAAGCTATATCACCCCACAAGTTTTCTCTGAGGCTCAAACAAATTTGGCTGATGGCCACCTCTTGCTCAATGCTTCCTGCCTAAGGAGATGAACTATTAGCTATTTTCAGAGATGAAAACCAGCAGATTTTCGTGGTAAATGGAGCCTTTCACCTGCACTTCCCACAGACAGCTGCAAAGGCCGTCAGACTGGCTTTTGCCTTTTCTGACCTCATTGCTTTTTGTAAAACCTGAGACCGAGGTTTCCATCTGTTCAGCTGTCTGGTGAGAACAGAATTTTATTGTGACTGACCAGGGACTGAAAATGTCATCTCTCTCAAGATACGGGAGACCCAAAGAATTATGTCAAGTTCATTCAGAACTCTTCCTGTCACTTCAGACTATACAATTATTTATGCATATAATATATCTCTGGGAAGTAGCAAGTATAGGAAAAGTAGGAAGTATCCCCATGTGTTTTAAAACATAATCATTTTTTCCCACCAACAAATAATGCTAAGACATGGCTTTGATTTTGACAAGGCTCTGAAAATTTGCTGCATGGAAGATACAGTTGAATCCTTACCAGGCATCAAATAGCATATTAAAAGAGAGAGAAAGAGTGAAAGAGAAAAAAGAAGAAATATTCCCAGTTAACAAAAGTGTAGAAACTAATGTCAAGAATACTGGCTTAACACTTGGCTCAGTCAAATCTTAACATGTTCCCACATTTGCTTTAGATTGTTTTAATAAAGTAAATCATTACAGTTATTACTGAAGCCCCCTGCATACCCTAGCCAGCCATTCCCCTCCCTCCATACCCAGAGGTAACCATTATTCTGATTCTGATTTTTATCATTCCCATGTGTATTTTGGTATGTTGCATCTGCGTATATTCTCAAATTATATGTGATTTTGTTTGGATTTTAAAACTTTACATAAATGGTGCTATACATATCACTTCCCGATTGGCTTTTTTTGCCTAGAAGTTTTTTGAGATTTATCCGTGTTGATTTATGTTGTTTGAATTCATTCATTTTAATTTCAGTATCGTATTCCATTGCACAAATATGCCACCATTCGTTTATCCATTCAGCTGTTGATGGACATTTAGATTGTTTCCAGTCTTTCGCTTTTACGAACAGTGGATGCAGGGAACATTTTTCACATGGGCAAGAATTTCGCTGAAGGATATAAG
>JAPYYM010002464.1:0-12245 GCA_028534135.1 Potos flavus
CTGGGGGTGATAGCGGACTCGAGGGGGACCGGGTATCAGGGTGGGGGACTCTTGCTAAACCGAGGGAGCAGGGTTCTTGCCAGAACGGGATTTCACAGGAGGGGCCCAGATGGCCTCGGAGAAGGGTCGGGAGCCTGGCTGCGGCCGGGCGGGCGCGCAGTCCTTGTCGCCACCAGGCAAGATGGGGTGCGAGTCCTGGCACAGCGGGGTCTGTCCTACACTCGGGGTGCTTCCCGGGACACTGTGACGCCTGCCACTTGGAGAGGGACTGGTCGTCAGGGCCCAACCACCCTGAGTGAGCTGCGCAAAGCTGTCGGGTAACGAGAGAGAGGGCGCTTGAGCCCCGAGCCATGGCGCCTGTGTCCTCTCCTGTGTTGACCCAGGTGCTGGCTTCCGCCAGACTGGAGCTCCCCTAACCCGCATCCCCACCGCAGAGGCCGAACAGGTAGGACAGGTCCCACAGCTGGTGTGGGAGTTTCTGACCCAGATGCAGGGCAGCCAGCCCCGGGCGGCGCTGGGGAGGACTCTTGTCAAGGCTGTCCTGTCTGGGTTCCGCTCTCGTTCTTTCGGAGGGGGTGCAGATCGGAGTCATAGGCTTGTCTTTGATAATCACAAGTTACTGTAGACTAAACAGGTACAGAGAAAGCATAATCAACACCTGGCACTTTTAAAAAAACAGCTGACTTCCTATGAACTCATGTCGCCCTGGAGACAGAGAGGCTAAGGAAGTGGGAGGACCTGGGAAGCAAACCACTGCCCCCGGTCAAAGCCCCCTGCCCCCTCCCAGCATCCTTAGCCCTGTGTGTTGGGCCGCTCGCTGAGCTCTTGGGAGGGGAGAGTCGTGCGGGGCGGGGGGTGGGGGGCGAGGCATTTCCTAGTTCCTGGGATCCTGAGGTGTGGGGCCCCAACTCAGGCCACATAGAGCCTCCGTGGGAATCCAGGCCGGCGAGTTGCCGTGCTGGCCTGCGTGATGAGTAACGAGCATTCCCGGAGCCTTGTCCCCGCGCGGGCAGAGACGCAGGGCTCCGTGGGCGCCCGGAAGCCGGGCCCTGCCCCAGGCCACACTGCCGGTGCGAGAGCAGGCCTGGCCCCCGGCACCGGCTCCTCGTGTCTGGCCCCGCGGCCTCTGACAGTCCTCTCTGATGGCTCTGCTCCAGCGCTGTGGCTTTGGGCTGCTCGGGGCCAGCAGTAGGGACCCGGGTCCTGGGAGGGGTCTCGTGGGAGCGGCCAAGCCTTGCCTTCCAGCAGTGAGGGCGTGGCTGGCCTGGGCTGAGCGAGGACCCCACACCGGGAGGGAGGGTACTCTTGGGGAGGTCGCGTCCCTCTCCTAGCTCTGTTCCATCGGCGTGCCCGGCTGGGTCGCTGCTCCTGAGGGGAAGCTACCAGAGGGGGCCCGGGTGAGGGGACTGAGCTGGCCGGAGGAGGGACCGAGGATGGCGGCCGCGGCATGGGGGCGTCCCACCGGACCCTCCTGGGGGAGCGAAGGAGGCCAGGCGTCCCCTCCGGAACCCCGGGAACTCAGGAAGGGGGTGGGAGTGCGTGAGTCTGGGAGCCGGAGGCTCATCTCTGGCCCCGCCGCCCGCAGGTGGCGTGCTATGGAGTATGGCGAGAAGCTGGCCCGGTTCCGGCAGGCCCACCTCAACCCCTTCAACAGGGAGCTTGGGCCGCGGCAGCATGAGCAGAGGGCCAGCGAGGAGGCCCCGGAAGTCGCTCCTGAAGGTAGGTGCTGGGGGGAGGCCTGAGCGGCCCCCCATCCTTCTTCCTCGTTCCTCCTGTGGAGCGTGCTGGCTTTCCCGGGTAGCTGGGCCCCCGGCTGGCTGCTTCCCTTTCCTCCTCGGCACAGGCTACGTTCTGCCTGTTCTGTGGCCCCATCAGGACACACTCTCTCGAGGACAGGGATCTGTGACCTTCGTGTCACTGCTGCATCCCAGGGCCCGGCTCAGAGCAGGTACTCACTCAGGGGATACTGGGGGAGGGAACTCGGAGCTGCGATCTGGTCAGGGAGAGGACGGAATGCCCTGGACGGAGGCCCGGCTCCTCGGGGGTCAGGAGGTGGGGCTCTGAGAGCTGCAGATGCAAGCAGTAAGGGTTTTTGGGGAGTGTGTGTGCACACGCAGAGATCTCCTGGAGTCCACACCGGGGTTCTGAAATTCTGTTGTACAATCCGCAGCGGCCTGGAGCCCATATATGCATGTGTAAGGTGTGCCCCAGAACTTGGGATGTTTCTGGGGCATCTGACTTGGGCTCAGGCGGTGACCCCAGAGTCCTAGGATTGAGCCCCCCGCCCCCCTCCCACTGTGGGGAGTCTGCTTATGCCTCTCCCACTCCCTCTGCCTCTCCCCCTGCTCATGCTCTGTCTCTTTTTCAAATAAATAAAATCTTAAAAAAAAAAAAAAGAAATTGGGATGTTTCTCCAATACTGTTTTGTGGACCTCTCTCAGCACCATGGCTATCCACCTCAACTTCTTGCTTTTTTTTGTTTTAATTTTATTTTTAGATTTTTTTCCCCACCTCATCTTTTTGCATGGTGCTCTCTTACTTGTATAGGATATGGGTTCCTTTGCCAATGCAAACACGGCGGGTACCAGGGCAGGGCCTGGCTGCCCTCAGCACCTCCTGTGGGCTTCTCCCCCCCAGTCTGCTCCTGGGGGAGAGGCAGGTTGATTTTCCTTTCTCTCTCTGCACCCGCACCCACTGCAGAGGCCCTGCCTGCGCCGCCCGCTGGAGAGCCGGAGTTCTGCTGCCCTGAGCGACTGATGGATCTCGGCTTGTCTGAGGACCACTTCTCCCGCCCTGTGGTAAGCTTTGGGCCTGGGGGAGCCCCCAAGGCAGGAGGGGCCGGGCATATCCTTGTCGCCCCGTCCTCGGGGACCAGGGCCAGTCCCCCTTGGCGGGGGCTCCTGGGCCTTGAATCTGAGACCTAATGACACCTGCCTCCTGTCTCCAAAACCTGGTGGGGAGCCAGAGAGACCAGCTGACCTGGGGCTTGGGGCCCGAAGCTTGCTCTTCTGGTGTGGGGCTGTCCCTCTCCCCATGTTCCGGGTCCCTGGGAGGCAGACACGAGGGTTGGCTCCCTCCGGGAGCTGTGGGAAGCTGTGGGAAGCTGTCCTGGGGAAGTTGTGGCCGTGTGGCAGGGGGAGGGAAGGACCACAGGCCACTGTCCTCGGTTCAATTTCTTGTTCTATGGAAACTTTCCCTTTTTTTATTAAAAAGCTCTGATAATCTCTTTTAAAAAGCTTGAAAATCTTTTAGTTTTATGCAAAGTATCTTCAACTTTTATTTGAGAGAAACAGAAACATTCTAAAGTAACCGAAATCAAAAAAGATTCACCTAGAAGCCCCCAGTTCTCATTTACTTTTCATTTTGTATTTGTGTTTTGTATCTTCATTGAAGAAGTTTTTGAGCCCCCCTCCCCCCCCGGGCCACACACTGGGTTTCCAGAGTAGGGGCGTCCCCTGCTCTTTGCCTGGTCTCCTGGACGCGGGGGCTGGCTCCCCAGGGCGACCGGGCGAGGTCGGCCTCAGCTGCCCTGCTCAGACTACAGCCTGGCTTCCTTCCCTGTGACAGCGGGGGCCTCTGTGGGGCCCCGGCCCTGAGTCCTTGTGGGGTGCTGCCGCTCGGGGTAGGTGGGTGCCTGGGGCGTCTCCGGGCTTAGGCCACTTCCTGTCCTTCGTGACCGGCGAATCGTCGTCCCCCCGGCTTTCATCCAAGAGGAAGCTCCGTAGAAGTAAGCAAAATAGCGCAGCCAGAGAGTGATAGGGTTTCTAAAAGAAGGAAGTTGTGTTTTGACAAACATCCTGAGTTAGGTTTTCAGAGGCCCGCGAGTGGCCAGGTCCAGCTGGCGGGCAGGCGGCACGGGCTGCTTCCTACCTGTGCCATTAACTTTGCGGGGCCTTGAGCAAGCCCTCGGCCCCTCCCTCCGGGCCTCGTCTCTTCGCGGAGGCCAGCGAGGGGGAGCGGGGGGTCTGCCCTGCCCCTCCACGTGGAGAGCAGGCACGTGGGCCTCGGACGCTGTCACCCGCCCCCCCCCCAACCCGGGCAGGGTCTGTTCCTGGCCTCGGACATTCAGCAGCTGCGGCAGGCCATCGAGGAGTGCAAGCAGGTGATCCTGGAGCTGCCCGAGCAGTCGGAGAAGCAGAAGGACGCCGTCGTCAGGCTGATCCACCTCCGGCTGAAGCTCCAGGAGCTGAAGGTGGGCACGGGCCTGCCCCCCGTGGAGGCCGCCGGAGCCGCGAGGGCGTGAAGCCTCCCCTTCTGGAGGCCGAGGGGCGGAGAAAGAAGGCTGCCCGGGAAGGTGGGGGCGGAGGTGGCCCTTCGCCCCACGCGCAGGCTCTTTCTCTGGTAGTCTAATCCGGCTTGGCCCCTCCTGGGCACACGCCCGCCCACCGGCTCAAGTACGTGAGGTCAGTGCCTCCTTGAACCTCCGGCCTAGAGCTGGGGGGGCGGCGGGGCCTTCCTGCGTGTTTCACGAAGGGGACAGCAGTAAGGGTAATTCATCCTGGAGGCCCAAACCCACAGGTTTACCTTGACCGTGTGTGCTCTTTAACTCGCTGGCTCACGAGTCCCTGGGAATTTAGAAAGCACAATATTCCTTAGGGCACAAGTAAGGCTGTGGTAACAAACACACTCCAAAGGACAGTGGCTTAAAGGAATGACGTGTGTAACTTCACTCATGTGGAGATCCTGCGGGTGACCTAGGGCCCACAGGGCAGCTGATGGTGTTGGGGTCCCGGGCCCTCTGTTCCTGCTGCTTTGCCAGTCGCTGTGGAAAGCCCAAGATGGCCCCATGTCACCTCTGGGTCCGTACTTAGCAGAAAACAAGGGTGGGGGGGAGAGAAGGCCTCATCCCTCCTGCGCACACGCCCTCGCCCCCAGCCTCGCCCCAGGACAGCCTCTGGGTACAGGGAAATTCAGGCTGTTGTCTGGGCGGTCCAGGCCCGACCGATTCCTCGGGGGTTCTGTTGCCAAAGGAAAAAGGGGGTGTGACGGTGGGGGAAAGTCCCCATGTCTGCTGTAAATGGTCCCTGGAAGGAATAAGTAACAGGGTTCATGGGAAGGGAAAGGAGTTGCAGCAGGCTCGCCTGTGACCCCCTCCCGGGCCTCTCTCCAGGACCCCAACGAGGACGAGCCCAACATCCGAGTCCTGCTGGAGCACCGTTTCTACAAGGAGAAGAGCAAGAGCGTCAAGCAAACCTGTGACAAGTGTAACGCCATCATCTGGGGGCTCATCCAGACCTGGTACACTTGCACAGGTGCGCCGGCCCCCAGACCTGGTCCCCCGGGCGGGGCGGAGACCGGGCTGCTCTGGGTTGTGTGTGCGGGACTTCTCTGCGGTGTGCTCGTGTTTACTGAGCCCGACGGACTGCCTGGGATGAAACAAGGGACGACAGACCCAGACTCTTTTCTTTACGAGGCGCACCTCCACATTTGGCTTTCTAGTACGGTGGCCACAAGCCGCAGGGGCCTATTCCAATTTAAATTTAAACTAGTTAAAGTAAATAACTACCTCGTTCCTTAGCTGTGCAATGTCAGTAGCCACGTACTGCAACGTGACACTTCCGTTTTTGCGGAGAATTCCTGGGGACGGCACTGTTCCAAGCGAGCTTGTGCTGTGTTAGACAGTATGGTCCACGGAAGAAAAACAAGGAAAGGGAACGGCGTGGGTCAGGGAGTGCACGGGCGTGACTTTAGGGTGGAATGAAAAGGCATCACGTGACATTCAAGCAAAACTTGGAGGTCAGGGAGTGAGCCGGGAGCGGATCTGGGGAAGAATGTTCCCATGGGGGAGGTCTGTGCCGGGGGCCACGGGTCGGTGCTGGACATGCCCGGGTTTTAAAAGGACCACTCTGGGCGCCGAGCGGGTCAGGAAGGAGTGTGGAGGGCAGGGAGGAGGATGCTGGCCCTCTGATCAGGGTGCAGTGTTTTGGGTGAGAAATGTGTGGGTGCGGCACTAGCTGGAGGGCTGGACACAGGCACAAAAGGGGCTTGGGAAGACGTTACGAATTTTAGCCTCGGCAGGTGGGGAGATGGAGTCGGTACATCTGCGGTGAGAAAACTGTGCGTGGGAGGAGGGTTTGCAGAGGAAGAGCGAGAATTTCCTTCGGACGGAGCGAGTTTGCTGCCCTTGGGGCATCCGGGTGGGAACGGCGGGTAGTTTGGAGTTCAGGAGAAAGGTCTGCCGGCCGCCGCAGGGCAAGGCTTGGGATGGGGACTGACACGGTCTCTGATGTTCTGGGACCTGCCGTGGGGCCTCGCAAAGCTCTCAGAGTGAGGTGGGAAGGCCGGTCTGGGCTGCAGGATGCCCCCCGCTTCTGAAAGGCACCCCGTTGGCCCCCCACCCCAGGGTGTTATTACCGATGTCACAGCAAGTGTTTGAACCTCATCTCCAAGCCCTGTGTGCGCTCCAAAGTCAGCCACCAAGCCGAGTACGAGCTGAACATCTGCCCAGAGACGGGGCTGGACAGCCAAGATTACCGCTGCGCCGAGTGCCGGGCGCCCATCTCCCTGCGTGAGTGCCCCCCGAGGGAGCGGGGAGCGGGGGCGGGGCTGAGAAAATTGGGTAAATCAGACAGCGAGGGGCAGCTGAGCCCCTGGGCTGTCCTGCTCTCTTTCCATGGGAAGTGACAAGGGGCCGCTCCTGCCATCTTTTCGCTTCCCCCTCAAGCAGACTGAGGCTCCAGCCCAGGTCACCTGGGAGGACCCACAATGCTGGCCTGCGCTCAGCCTCCCGTGTGGCCCCATTGTCACAGAACGCCCACCTAGACGGGAAAAATCGCACAGTATCATTTGTGTGTCACGTGTCAGAGATTTACTCATGTTAATTCCTGGGGTCCTCTCAGCAGTCCCGCGGTGGGGGTCCTATTATTGTCCCATTTTACTGATGACAAAACCGAGGGCAGCAGGGTGCCCTGATCTGCTTCGGGTCTCGTGGCTGAGAAGAGACCGTGTCCGGTCTGGAGGGTGGAACCTCCCAGGTCAGCTGCCTCTTGCCCCACGTGGTTTCTATGCATTGTGTGGTTCCTAAGCGGTCCGGGACCCGCAGGCAGCCCTGACTTTGCAATGACCCGTCCCCGCCACAGGGGGCGTGCCCAGCGAGGCCCGGCAGTGCGACTATACGGGCCAGTACTACTGCAGCCATTGCCACTGGAACGACCTGGCCGTCATCCCTGCGCGAGTCGTGCACAACTGGGACTTTGAGCCCCGCAAGGCAAGGCAGGGGGGCAGGGGCGAGGGTGGTGTAGAGGCCGGGGCGGGGGGAGTGGGGCCTCGAGGGGAGGAGATGGAGCCCCAAGGAGGGAGCGCCAGCGCTCGGGCCTGGCTTAGGTTGGGGGGGCGTGGCTGGGGGGGGGCACATGTAACGCTGGAGGTGCCCCCCGCCCCCCAGGTGTCCCGCTGCAGCATGCGGTACCTGGCTCTGATGGTGTCTCGGCCGGTGCTCAGGCTCCGGGAGATCAACCCTCTGCTCTTCAACTACGTGGAGGAGCTGGTGGAGATCCGGGTAAGGCGGAGGGGCAGGGGTGAGGGGCGCCTTACTCTCCCCATGCGTCCTGGGAGCAGAGGGGGATGCCCCCTGCTAAGGTTCAGGGGGGCCCCCAGCTGTCCTTAGGGTTCAAGACCCCAGAGCAGTGTCCAGTCACGACAGGATACGAGGACCAGAAGCAGTTTGAAATTTTCTAGTAGCCACATTACAAAAATAAAAAGCAGGGACGCCTGGGGGGCTCCACCGGGGAAGTGTCCTCCTTCGGCTCAGGTCGTGATCCCGGGGATCGTGCCCTGTGTCAGGCTCCCCGTTCAGCGGGAAGCCTGCTTCTCCCTCTGCCGCTCCCCCGGCTTGTGTGCTCTCTCTCTCTCTCTCTCTTTCTGACAAATAAATAAATAAAATCTTAAAAAAAAAGAAGTAAAAAGCAGGTAAAGTTAGTTTCAGTAGTATATTTTGTATTACCCCGTGTATCCAAAAGATGATTTCAACAGAATCAACACACAACATGATTCTTTCTCTTTTTCGTACAACGTGTTTGAGGGTGAGCCCTCCTCGGGCGGCACTGGCCTGGAAGCCGTGGCTCGAACTTGAGCTTGGCTGGAGCTCTCAGATCTGGGACCATCCTGGGAGCCGTGAAGTCCCCGTCTGTCCCCTCCTGGCCCGGAGTGCTCGGCCCCCAGTGTGCCGCGGCCGACCGCCCCTCTCGCCCACAGAAGCTGCGCCAGGACATCCTGCTCATGAAGCCGTACTTCCTCACTTGCAGGGAGGCCATGGAGGGTCGTCTGCTCCTGCAGGTCAGGCCCCCGGCCCGGAGTGGGAGCTGGGAGGCCGGGGGGGGGGGGGGTGGCTCGAAGGGGAAACCGAGATCCAAGTCTTATTCCGACGACTTCGTAGCTTGCGCGTGTCTCCCATGCTCTGTCCCAAGGGACCCCGGTCTTCGGCGCGCAAACAGGCATTCTAGCTGCAAAAGTGTTCCCGGGTTCTGTCCCCGAGGGGAGCAGGTGTCGACCTGAAGCCCTTGCCTGGGTCTCCACGTAGCACAGCAGGCACAGTGCTGTTGAGGCAGGACTGACCACAAACACACTTTTCAGGGCTCCCCTACTGTTTGTTCAATAAGCATTCATAGGTATTCACTGTTCTAGATCCTGGGGAGCAGGGAACAAAACAGGCAGGAATCTGTGTCCTCCCTTCAAGTGGGGAAGAAAAATAAAGAGTCGGGGGGTGCTGAGGTCTGTGGGCACGCTAAAGCCGGGAAAGGAGGAGGTGAACAGGGTCAGGCCCGGGAGGAGCTTTGGTGTGCTGGGCAGAGGTGGGGGGTGCCCGGCGTGCTAGAAGCAGCAAGGTGGCCAGCATGGCTGGAGGAGTGTGTGACTGGTGGCCGGTGTGGCTGGTGGCCGGCATGGCTGGGGGAGCGTGTGGCTGGTGGCCGGCGTGGCCGGGGGAGCGCACGGCTGGTGGCCGGTGTGGATGGTGGCTGGCGTGGCTGGTGGCCAGCATGGCCGGGGGAGCGCACGGCTGGTGGCCGGTGTGGATGGTGGCTGGCGTGGCTGGTGGCCGGTGTGGCTGGGGGACCGTGTGGCTGGTGGTCGGCGTGGCTGGTGGCCAGCATGGCCGGGGGAGCGCACGGCTGGTGGCCGGTGTGGATGGTGGCTGGCGTGGCTGGTGGCCGGCATGGCTGGGGGAGCGTGTGGCTGGTGGCCGGCGTGGCTGGGGGAGCGCACGGCTGGTGGCCGGCGTGGCCGGGGGAGCACACCATGAGGCCCAGAGCCCGACCCCATCTGTTGCTTCCGTGAGCACCCGGGGGTCTGGAGGGTGGGCGCGTCGGCAGGGGGCAGCGGAAGGGGCCCTCACCTGGTGTTTGGGGTCACGCTTGCTGGGACCCACAGCTCCAGGACCGGCAGCATTTCGTGGAGAACGATGAGATGTACTCCGTGCAGGACCTGCTGGACGCGCACACGGGCCGCCTCAGCTGCTCCCTCACGGAGACGCACACGCTCTTCGCCAAGCACATCAAGCTGGACTGTGAGGTGAGCACACCGGGGACCCGCAGACCGCACACCGGGGGCCCCTCTCCCACTGACCCCGTACTCTGCGCCTCTCTCCCGCAGACTGCATACCGGGGGGCTCTCTCCCTCTGCTCCCAGTCCCCGGGGCAGGGAGGGTAGGCAAGCCGCCGGGCCCCGTGTATCCTCGGCCTCGGTGCCCTCCGCAGCCAGCGCTGACCTGCCTTCCGCCCTGCACTGTCGCCCCCCAGCGGTGTCAGGCCAAGGGCTTCGTGTGCGAGCTCTGCAGAGAGGGTGACGTCCTCTTCCCCTTCGACAGCCACACATCCGTGTGCACCGACTGCTCTGCTGTCTTCCACAGGTTCGTGCGGCCCGACCCACCCCCAGGCCAGGCATGCAGGCTCCCGGCCACGGAGGGAGGGAGAGAGGGAGGGACAGCATTTGGGGGTCAGTCTTTGCCGCCCGATTTTCAGAGCCCCTTGCCTTGATCCTAGATGTGGGGTTAGACCCTGATGTGTGTGATTCAGTGAGAAGTTCCATGGGGAGCAAGGCCCCGTGGGGCCGGGGAAGGGTGCTGCAGCCTGGACCCCAGTGTGCGCGTGCCGTCTCATGGCTTCCCTGCCCCAGCAGACCCTAACTCCAGCGGAGGCCAGAGGGCCCTCAACCTTCTGGTTCTGGGAAGCCCCCGTGTCTAGGTGATTTTTTTTTGAAACATCCCTAGGCCCGAAGAAATTCCTAACATTTTTATTACCTACTTAGGTTCAGACAATGTTAAGTATTTGTGACAAAAAGACTTAGTGGATGTTTGGAAAGAGAATGCACGTGGGTTGGAAGAGTGATCAGTACAGTTACCAACAGTAGAGTGGGCCTGCTGGGCCCTACATGCTGCCTCCCCCTGGGCTCAGATGGGCACCTCCCACTGCTGTCCCCACGGGGCCTTCGGTCAGACACCTGCTGTCCGCCCCAGCGAGCGCTGCTGCTGCGGCCTGGGGCTGCTGTCCCAGAAAGGACTGGAGCGAAAAACGGATGCTCCAGGAGCAGTGGTCCCCGGGACCCGCTGCGCCCCCGGTGCCCCAGGGGAGGCTCTGTGCAGTGGTGGTAAGAGCAGGCAGGGAGCCGAGACACGGGGATCTCCCAGCAGAAGTCAGATGGTAGCCAACCGGCAGGGGTGGAGCCTGCAGGGGGGGCCCGCCCTGAGGCACTGGACCCCGGCCTGGGGGCGCTGGGAGCAGAGCTGGCTTCTGTCCTCCGGGAGAAACCGCCTCCGTTGGCCCATCCAGAGAAGGGGGATGGAAGGGCCTGACTTAGGAAGTCCGGGAAGGCTCCGTGGTAGAGTTTCACGGGCAGAGAGCCCAGGCCCTTGTGGGGCTGACCCCACCCTCCCTGTCCCTAGGGACTGCTACTATGACAACTCCACCACGTGCCCCAAGTGTGCTCGGCTCAGCTTGCGGAAGCAGTCGCTCTTCCAGGAGCCTGGTCCAGACGTGGATGCCTAGAGCCGCAGGCGCCCCTCCCAGGCCTCTCTGGCATCCAAGCTGCCGGTCATTGCCAAAGTCAAGGTGTTTCTTGTGTTCTGGAGACCCCTAGAGTGCAGCCCCGGACCTCTCGCCGGTGCTGGGCCAGCGGGTTATAAGCAGCACCGTGAGGACCATCATCCCTCTCCCAGGCACTTGCTGGAACTGGGGGCATTCTCGCGGGGCTCTTTCCTGGGTGTGTTGCTGGGAAGGCTGCGGGGCTCCATGAACAGGGAAGTGGGGAGAGGCTTCTTACCGCCCGCTGTGGCAAAGAGCCTTGGGAAGGCGCTTGGGGCCAGGGCCCCCCGGGCTTTGACCACCCTGAGAACCCCAGAGGGCTTTGGGGGAGTGGCCGACAAGCCCAGGGAATGCTGGCTGCAGACTCCCAGGCTCGGCCAGAGTTTCCTCTGCAACGGATGGTTTGAATCTTCCTGGAGGCCGGCATCCCCGTAGCCCCTTGTGTGGGGGCTCGTAGTTGGCCCCGACTGGGGTTGTTCATGACTGTGTCCTGAGGGCCCTGCTCCTGCCTCTAAGGTTCTCTCTCTCCGGGTTCTCCTCCAGGGGGTTCGCACTTCCGTATGACCGGGAGGGACGCGGGCCGTGAAGCTCCTCCCCCTGGGCGGACCAGCCCCGCTCCTCCCTGGGCGCTGCCCGCTTCCCCGTGGGGCTCCAGGCTGAGCGGCTGGGGCTCCGGCTGGAAGAGGCTGTCCTGCTGCCCAGTTGGGAGCAGGGGCTGTGCCCCCGGGGGAGGGTCTGGGTTGGACAAGAGGGCTGCAGTCAGATCCTTGCCGGAGGGGCTCCACGGGCCATCGGGGGTTCCGGACAGCTCACAGACCACCGCCGGCCCCTGGGCTTTTGAATATTTGCTCGAGGGAGCTTTGGACAGGAATCCCGGAGCGTGCGCAGGAAGACTGGGGCCCAGGATGTGGACGGTCCTGTCTCCCCGCTGGCACATGGGACCCCGGGACAGGGGGCGAGAACCCCCAGCTCTTCACCGCGGGAGTCACCGTCGGCCTCGTGCTTTAGAGACCCTGTCGCATCGGGGAGGCCTGTGGGAAGAGGACGTTCCGGGCTGTGACTCTCAGTGTTTTGTGCCCTCTTGCTGGGATTGCACTTGGCTGCTGCCGTGCTCAGGTGACGGGTGCGGGGGGTGCTGGTGGAGTGCAGCCCCTTGGACGTCCATCACCGTTGACTGGCAGCGGAAAGGTCAGCTTAGCTTGCTGGCTGATGAGAAGGGTGGATAAAGAC
>JAPYYM010002465.1:0-12243 GCA_028534135.1 Potos flavus
AGGCTACTTTGTCTACTGGAAAAAGACTTTACAAACATTAATTATTTTAAGATATTTTAGCATTTAGTGGCAGAGCATGGAAATTTTATTCCCTTAAATTCACATTCTTTGAACCATATATAACTTTTTGAAATATATCTGTGTATCAGGGCTTCCATTCATTTTCTTCAGCTATTATTTATGGAACATTTAAAACCTAAAATGTTTTAAAAAGTGAGGCTAGGGCATTGAACAAATAAAGCCCTTGCACACATGGAGCTTTCTACAAACAATAAACAAAGGCAATGTCCAATGAGCATAAATACTCTAAAGAAAAAAACTCAGGGTTAGGGGATAAAAAGTGGTTTAGCACTGGGAGTTAGAGAACGTGATATCCTTCACCTTTGAGCACATCTTGTTCTTAACAAAATGGAATCTTACTATCTGTTCAAATCTTCAACTTGCTTCGTTCATTTCTCAATGTACTTAGGGACATCTTTTCCCATATGAGTACATACAGATTTGATGCATTCTTTTTCTATGTTAAGTTATATGGGTTACATGGATATTCCACAATTTATCCAACCAGTACCCAATTTTGAACAATTAGATCATTTACCACAAAGATGGGATGAATAGATTTTTAAGCATTCATCTGTGTTTCTGGTTTTTTTTTTTAAAGATTTTATTTATTTATTTGACAGAGAGAAAGAGATCACAAGTAGGCAGAGAGGCAGGCAGAGAGAGAGGGGGAAGCAGGCTCCCCACCGAGCAGAGAGCCCGATGCGGGGCTCGATCCCAGGACCCTGAGATCATGACCTGAGCCGAAGTCAGAGGCTTAACCCACTGAGCCACCCAGGCGCCCCTGTGTTTCTGTTATATGATTTCTGGAAGTAGAATTGCTGGATCAAAGGGTATGTATACTTTTAATTTTGATTGGTATCACCTATTGTCCTTTAAGTAGGTTTTACCCAAATGTGTTTCCTCACCAGAACTGAGAATGGTCAAACTTTTCAGCTCTTTTCTATCTAATAAGCCAACTGATACATTTTTGATATGATCATTGGAGACTATTTTTTCATGAATTGTTTATCAAATTCTTTGCTTATTTTTCTATTGGATTTTTATCTTTTTAATAATGATTTGTAGAAATTTTTAATATTTTACATAAAGACACTTTGTTTTATATTTTACAAATATTTTTCCTTTCAACTTTGTGATCACTTACCCTGTACAGAGGCATTAAATTGTTAAATAGGCATTTTTTTCTTTGTTTTTTTTTGAAGTAGGCTGCACACTGGTCATGAACTCACCACCCTGAGATGGAGACCTGAGCTGAGATCAAGAGTTGGATACTTAACAGACTGAGCTACCCAGGTGTCCTCTAAATACACATTTTTTAAAATTTAAAGGCTTATTTATTTATCTTAGGGAGCATGTGTGCACGTGTACTTGGTGAGGGGGAGGAGCAGAGGGTGAGGAAGAGGGAGATGGAGAGAGAGAGAATCTCAAGCCGACTTCTCACTGAGTGCGGAGCCTGACATGGTGCTCAATCCTATGACCTGAGCCGATATCAAAAGTTGGACACTTAACCAACTGAGCCACCCAGGCGCCCCCCTAAATACGCATTTTTAACAATCTTTTTCTTTATAGGTTCCTGGATTTGACGCATGCTTAGAATGGCCTTTTATGTCCCAAGATTATTGAAACATGTTTTGAGCAGCCCCAGGCAGGCTCAATTAGTAGAGCATGTGAGTCTTGATGTCAGAATTGGGAGTTCGAGCCCCCCGTTGGGTGTAGAAAATACTTAAAAAATAATAATAATAAATAAAATATTTTCTTGTAATTCTTTAGTTACAATTGTGGTTATATTATGGGGTGCCTGGGGGCTCAGTTGTTAGGTGTCTGCCTTCGTCTCAGGTCATGATCCCAGGGTCCTGGGATCGAGCCCCACATCCAATTCCTTGCTTGGCAGGAAACCGCTTCTCCCTTTCCGGCTTCCCCTGCTTGTGTTCTCTCTCTCGCTGTGTCTCTCTCTGTCAAATAAATAAATAAATAAAATCTTTAAAAAAAAAAACAAAACCAAAAAAAAAATTATGGTTATATTCTTAATCCTCATTTTTAGTTTTTGAAACACCATTTACTAAATAATCTATCACTACTGATTTGAAATTCTGCTCTCTCATAAACTAAATATGTACAAATTTAGTTTGAACATTTTGTTCTCTTCTGAAGATCTATTTTTTCAGGATTTGGTCATTAATTTCCATGGTTCAACAGGATATTTTGATATCTGGTATGGTAATCCCTCCTAATTAGTCCTTCTTTTTCCTCAATTTTATTCATTGCTCCTAGGCATTTATTTCCCTAGATAAGCTGTATTCTCAAATTTTCAAGTTTCCCACAAAAGAAGATTCATCTGTTAGCTAATTATAAAAGAAATAGCATTATAGCAAATATGAAAAGATGAGACAGAATGGGTTATAACAAATCAAAAGGAGAAAGCAAATGGCATAATTTGTGATAATTTGGTGGCACACCTGGAAAACCTACAAGAATTAATTAAAAGCTCCTAGAGAGTTCAACATCGGGGGTCAGATACATACACACAACACACAATAATAACTTGCTTTTTCAGTGGCAAGAGCAAGCCAGTGTAGCTGTTTCCTATTGAGGCCCATGGGCTTGAGAGACCCTTAGCTTTGTTCAGAGAATTTAGGCCGCAATTCAGATGCTGAGTTTTGTAAACCTTAATGGGTTACAGCTGAGGGAATTAAAAATTCTTATGAAAGCTGCAAGTAATTGCTATCTGGCAAGAATGAACATTTTACTAGTCTTTAAGCAGACTGTTCCTTTTTCTAGTAAAACCTCCTAAGTGTCTTCCAGTTACATAAGATGTCTGAAAGAACTGGGGGGAAGGATGGATGTAAAAGACACGTGTTGGAGAGAAAGTTGCATCGCTCCAGTCTGGGATGCTTGGGGCAAGATAATTGTTTCCTGCTCTGACCCTGGCCCCGCAGTGAGGACCTGTGGTTTGAGAGCAGAGCACAGAACAGGGCCTGCTTCAGGGGCAAGCTGTATACAGTTCAGGGCTCTGTGCTTAGGAAAGTTCCACATTTGGTTTAATGTTCTGCTACTGCCATTTTAAAATTCATAGTAACTTTTGAACAGGGAGCCCGCATTTTAGTTTTGCACTGCACTTTGTACATTATGTAAATGGTCTGCACCAGAATTTGGTCAGAGTGTTTTCACAGGACACTGTGAGACAATGAATGCAAATTAGCTCCACCAGGATCAGAAGAGGGGAGAGAACTATCTTCCTACTTTTACTGGAATTCAGAATCAGTCTTTTCCCTCAAGATTGGTGGCTATTGTTTTTTTTTTTTTTTTTTAAAAAGCTTTTTACCTTTTCATTATTTTTTATGACTAGTTATTGTAAGTCTTCAAAAAAAAACCTCAGTGTTGGGGCGCCTGGGTAGTTGAGTGGGTTAAGCCTCTGCCTTTGGCTCAGGTCATTATCTCAGGGTCCTGGGACCGAACCCTGCATCGGGCTCTGCTCAGCGGGGAGCCTGCTTCCCCCTCTCCCTCTGCCTGCCTCTCTGCCTACTTGTGATCTCTTTCCTCTCTGTCAAATAAATAAATAAAATCTAAGGAAAAAAACCCACAAAAACCTCAATGTTGTAAAATTGGATCCTGGGGCAAAAACAAATGTGGGTTTTCCCTTCATATGCCTTTGAATACAAAGAAAGGAGCCCTTTTCTTTACAGTAGGATAAGAGAATTTGACTAATTTGGCTAAATAAGAGAGAGAGTCAGAGCATGGAGACTGAATGTTTTGTAAAGAGCATTAGCCATGCAAGGGGACTGGAGGAAGGACTCCCCAAATGCAGAAAAGATGGCTTTTCTATCCGCCTCTGGGCATGGAGGTGAGAACAGCACCTGAAGCTTCTTGGAATTTGGGGAGAGCTGCCTTCCTCAGTTGCTTCCACTTCCTGTGATGGCTTGACAGCTAACTACTTAAAAGTTGTGTCACATTCTTTTATCTTCAGCCAGTGCTGCTGGGACTCCTCGGTCTTTGGGCCTTAATAGAACACTCTGCTGTGACATAGCTTCATGAGGTGTTTCTACCGCTGTGTGATTGTGAGCGCAGGATCTGCTGCTTCCCTCTCTTGTAATTAAACGTATCTGCAGTGTGAGAAAAGGAAGTTGACATGCTGAGAGGACCAGAGATGAGAGACAGAACAATACCTTGATTGTTTTCCTTTTAGGTTATCATGCTCCTCTTTAGTAAATCACTTTTGTGATGAAGATGGTTCAAGTTAGGGGGCACCTGGCTGGCTGAGTTAGGAGAGCATATGACTTTTGATTTTGGGGTTGTGAATTCAAGCCCCACACAGGGTGTACAGCCAAGTTAAAAAAAAAAAAGCTCGTTCAAGTCGGGTTTCTGTGTCTTGCCCCCAAAGAATCCTTGATTTTATCACCAGAGGTAGGGTTTATCCCTCTTTTATAAATGAAGGGACTGAGAGGCTCAGGCATCTTTGTTTCAAGTCCTCAAGGCGGGGTATTGGGAAAAGTTTTCAGTTAGAAATGTGCCTCTGATAAACCTCACTGGCTACAATATTGCCACTGTGCTAAGCTTCAGGCCTCTTTGTTAAGTGATTTATCCAAGGTCTATGGCCCTGAACTTTTTCCATTGCATACTTCCCCCACCCCTCCAGCCAGCTGGGTTTATTTTGAAATAATACAGAACTCCTTCCCTTATATTACTGAGGATTCAATTGCCAGAAGCAAAACGCAGATTTGGCTAAATAAAGAATTTGGGGCGCCTGGGTGGCTCAGTGGGTTGAAGCCTCTGCCTTCGGCTCAGGTCATGATCTCAGGGTCCTGGAATCGAGCCCCACATCGGGCTCTCTGCTCAGCAGGGAGCCTGCTTCCCCCTCTCTCTCTACCTACCTCTCTGCCTACTTGTGATCTCTCTCTCTCTCTCAAATAAATAAATAAATAAATAAATCTTTAAAAATTTGAATTTCACATATACATTCTCTATTGAGTCTAGACAAAAGTATTTCTTTTTTTATAAAAAAATATTTTATTTGAGAGAGAGCAAGTAAGAGAAAGAGAGCATGAGCTGGGTGGGGAAGGAGAGAGGGAGAAGCAGACTCCCCACTGAGTAGGGATCCCTATGTGCGCCTCGATCCCAGGACCCTGGGATCATGACCTGAGCTAAAGGTAGACGCTTAGCCCACTGAGCCACCCAAGTGCCCCTAGACAAAATTATTTCTTAAATGTTCTACTTTTAAAAAGTTTTACTTTTGGTGAATGCAAAAAAATATGGGAAAACACACAACCTACCTATAGGTCCTTAGGTATATGGATTGAACATTTGTAAAACGTTTATTGTAAATTGTAAAAATTTGTCAATGTCTTTGAATGTATATCTTAAGTTTTAAAAAATGTGAAGCAAGTAATATTTTATAAATTAAATGCTCTTTTCTGCAATCAATAAAACAACTGAAAAAGGCTTTTTCCAAGTTATCAGTGATACTAGCGAAAGAACACAAACTTTCCAAAGTACTTCAAAATAAATTCCTCTAACTCATTTTTCATTGGAGTGCTAACCAGAAAAATACCAAATCAAGATTCAGTTTATGTGGTGTGTAAAGCAGAAATAAAATAGTAATTATACTTTGTTTTATGAATAAGAATGGCAGGATAGCCTTTCTCCACAAAAAGCAAATACGGCCTAAGAGCCCTTCTTTCTTTCTTTCCTTCCTTCCTTCCTTCCTTCCTCCTTCCCTCCCTCGTTCTTTTCCTCTCTCCCTCTCTCCCTCCCTATCTTTCTTTCTTTCTTTCTTTTTTTAGGTGTATTTATTTTAGAGAGAGTGAGAGGAAGAGAAAGCGGTGGGGAGGAGTAGAGGGAGAGGGAGAGAGAATCTCAGGCTGACTCTGGACGGAGTGTGGAGCCTGTCACAGGGCTCAGTCCCAGGACCGTGGGACAACCACTTGAGCTGAAAGAAGAGTTGGATGCTTAACCGACTGCACCACCCAGTCGCCATTAAGAGCCCTTTGATATTGAGAACTTTGCCATTTTGTGAGAAGCATCTTGTATAGTGTCAGTTTAGGTTCAAGGTAGGCTCTGGAGTTGTCAACAGATCCTTTTCTTGTACTTGCTGTCAGTAAGTGTGCTATGAAGATTTTCTTTTTGCACCATCTAGTCTTTATCAGTCTTTTGAGAATTTGGTAAAATGTGAATTAACTTTGGAGAGTGTTAAGATTTGCTTCAAATTTCCAAGTATTACTAGCATCTGTAAATTTTGTCCATTTTAGGTAATGTAGCTTTCCATTCATCAGATGTTAGATCAGGATGATTTTTGTGACATTCATGCTCTCTCTCTGTATTTAAAAAAATACTATTCTGTTTCTTTTCCATTTCTTTCTTTTCTTTTTTTTTTTTTTAAAGACTTTATTTATTTATTTGACAGCAAGAGTGAGCACAAGCAGGGGGAGTGGCAGGCAGAGGGAGGGGGAGAAGCAGACTCCCCGCTGAGCAAGGAGCCTGTTGTCGGAATGGATCCCAAGACCCTGGGATCACAACCTGAGCCCAAGGCAGACACTTAACCTACTGAGCCACCCAGGCGCCCCCTTTCCCATTTCTTCCCATTTCTTCAGTGAAGTTTCATGAAGCCATTTAAAAGTGGATGTCAGGGCTCCTGGGTGGCTCAGTTGGTTAAGTGACTGCCTTTGGCTCAGGTCATGATCCCGGAGTCCCGGGATCGAGTCCCGCATCGGGCTCCCAGCTCCACAGGGAGTCTGCTTCTCCTTCTGACCTTCTCCCTTCTCATGTTCTCTCTCACTGTCTCTCTCTCAAATAAATAAAATCTTAAAAAAAAAAAAATTAAAAGTGGATGTCATAAAGGGCTTTTTTTAGTGGGGGAGTATAATTGGCATATAACATTTCTTTCAGATATTCAACATGATGACCCCATATTTTTAGATGGTGTCCAATTCACCATGGTTTGACTTACAATTTTTCAGTTTTATGATAGCGTGAAAGAGGTTCGCATTTCCTAGAAACTGTACTTCAGATTTTGAATTTTGATCTTTTCCCAGATGCGCGGTGTGATATTCTCTCTTGATGCTGGGCAGTGGCAGTGAGCCAGAGCTCCTAGTCAGCCACATGATCGTGAAGGTAACTGACAGACTTATGGTTGTAAGTTCCTACCCATAGAGCTATTGTTTTTCACTTTTAGTGCAGTACTCAATAAATTACATGAGACATTCAATGCTTTATTATAAAAGCATTCAATGCTTTATTATATAATTCAATGCTTTATTATAATCAATTAGATGATTTTGCCCAACTATTGGCTAATGTAAGTATTCTGAGCACATTTACGTTCTGCTAGGCTATGGTATGATGTTCCGTAGGTTAGGTGTATTAAATGCATTTTTGACGTATAATATTATTAACTTACAACGGGTTTATTGGGACGTAACTTTATGGGACGTAACCCCATGATAAGTCGAGCAAGATACGTATTGCTAAAAGAACACCACAATAGGTCTAGTTAACATTCACGTGAAGGGCTTTTTATCCTTGATAAATCTTCAAAGTGAATTTTAATCCCCAGTATTTTTTTTAATCCTCGGTATTTTTTTTAATCCCCAGTTGTTTTTTTTTTTTAAGATTTTATTTATTTGACAGAGAGAGATCACAAGCAGGCAGAGAGGCAGGCAGAGAGAGAGGGGGAAGCAGGCTCCCCATTGAGCAGAGAGCCTGACTCGGGGCTTGATCCCAGGACCCTGAGATCATGACCTGAGCCGAAGGCAGAGGCTTTAACCCACTGAGCCACCCAGGCGCCCCATAATCCCCGGTATTTTTATATGAATATACTTACTGCACTTGCCAGGTAAATTTTGAATATGGTGAATTTATTAGTCAGGGCAATTCAGGTTGCAGGTGACAGAAACCAGAATCAAAATAACCATTGTAAAAAATGGGACTTAAGGGTGTTTAACGGGACCTGGGTGGCTGAGTCGCTTAAGTGTCTGCCTTCAGGTCAGGTCGTGATCCCAGGGTCCTGGGATGGATTCCTACATTGGGCTCCCTGCTTAGTGGGAGCCTGCTTCTCCCTCTGCCTGCTGTTCCCACTGCTTTTGTGTGCATTCTCTCTCTCTTTCTCTCTGACAAGTAAATAAAATCTTTAAAACAAAAAAACAAGCAATGTGACTTAGGGGATAGATACCTGTAGATGCTGAAGCAGGGTATTTCTAGGCACCTAGACCCAGAACCAGGGATGGGATGTCTTTTACAAGACAAGCTTGTCTCTACTTTCATCTAAGTAATAGCCTCATTCTCTCAGACCCCTCTCTGTGGCTGGGAATATGGCCACTAACATGTTGGGAACACATTTTTACAATTTCACAGCCTGTCAAAGACAAAAGCTAAACAATAAGCAAACTGGTGTTATTTAGGGTATTACAATAGGAAGAGCATCCGAATCTGAAGATCATTACCTTGGCAGGGTAGTTCGTCTGGAGACTTTTCTAGGGAGGAGTAGACAACTTCCAGGTAGGGTGATTTTATAGTTGTGATTGTTTTTGTAATCAAGAGGTCTCAGTCAGTGAGCTGAACAGGAAATGTTTGTGTCTAGCTGGTTTCAGTGGGACAGACAATTCACAGAATCATTTATGAGACAATGTGAATGAGAATTCTGAGAGTTTCTGTCTGGCCTTATCATAGGTAAACAAGCAGGTCATCTGTGGGACTTATCTAAGTCACAGGAGGAAGAGTGGTTCTTTGTAGTAAAGTTGGAACATGAAAGGGTCGCAGAAATTTCTTAACCTTCTCAGTTTTCTAGGAACACAGGGCTTAGGTGAAGTTCAACATTGTCACAATGGAGAAGGCAGAAAGGAAGTTTCCCACCAGCTGCAGGAGACACACTTTTGGAACAGTGCCAGGTTCTTGGTCCCATGTTCATCTGCCTATCTCTGGTTCGATCTTCGTGGCCCAGTGGGAGGAGGTTCTTTGAGTGATTCAGCCCGGGTCAGAGTGGTGAGGAGAAGGGGTAGTGGGGAGACAAAGAAAATGGCTCTACAGTGGGCAAACGGTCACAGTTTAATTTCATGGGCGCTAAATGTGTGACTTTTTCCTTAAAGCCAAAGAAGACACAAACCTTTGTTCAAAATTAAATAGTGGCACTGTAGTAATAGTAATCGTAAATTACCATGAATCCTTTTTCCCGAACTTGAAACAGTGTGAGGAGTCTCACATGATGTTTCCATCCTCAGAAAAATTGCCTCTCCCTTTTTCCAATTAAGGCCCTAAAATGGAAACCACAAATAGGAAGAGCCTTTAGTAATATTTCAAGCTACTTGTTCTGGTTTTGACAACTTATTTCAAGGTACTTGCCACTCTCCCATTCTACTTCAAGGCCAAATTGGGCTTACTGTGATTTGGAAATCACAGATCTCCCTGCTCCACCACCACCAAACCAAGGCCTCATGGTTTGTGAATCAGTGTGGTGAGGAAACATCCCCCCCATAACAACGTCCCAGGGAAATTTGACTCCTTGGACCGGTTGGTGCCGAAAGACACAAATATAGACCGGAAGTTCTAGAGTCTAAAGAACACTAAAGGGTTTTGAAATGCTTCACCTTTCCATTTCACCAGCCCAACTGCTGTTAGGGAAACAGAGAAACACCATCCTGTGAAGGATCAGGATTCCACTATATAGTTAGTTGGACTTAATTTAGTCACAAGTTATTTAATCAGGCCGCTATTGGTGAAATCTTTGTGGTTTTTGAGAGCTTCAGTGCCCTTAAAGAATTTAATAAACTTGGTTCCAATGTCCAGGCTCTGAGGTAATTCATAGATTACTCTCTATATTGGATGGTTTGATTCCTCTTAAGCTTCTCTGTCTCTGTTCCTACCCCAGGTCATACTGGGATTTTTGAAGGGGCATCTCCCTTGCAGGTAACTACCAGAAATCCCATCACACCTAGCGTCTCATGAAAGGTTTATGGGCTTCAGTGGAAGGTAGTCACATGTAGGTGAAGTGACCACTCTCTGTCTCTCTCTCTGGCAATTACTGACCTCCCTTACTTCATCTCAGATCAAGACCTGTCTGTCCATAGTCTCTACATATCACCTTGTAAAACTCTCCAGAAAGTGAGGAATAGTAAATACCCATCCCCCAATATAATAAATGCTCCCCCAACAAAATGTTTCTTTTCTTTCTTTTTTTTTTTTAAGATTTTTATTTATTTATTTGACAGAGAGAGAGAGAGAGAGAGAGAGAGAGGGCACGCACAAGTAGGCAGACAGGCAGGCAGAGAGGAGGGGAGGGGAAGCCTGCTTCCTGCCAAGCAGAGAGCCTGATACGGGGCTCGATCCCAGGACCCTGGGATGACGACCTGAGACGAAGGCAGATACTTAATGACTGAGCCACCCAGGTGCCCCCATAATATTTATTTCAAAGCCTACTCAAGCCTATGTGGATTCTTCAACTTTCTAGTATTCTGGAGCACAACATTTTCTTTTACTACGTCAACACTGTGAAACCTCTTCTGGGGTGTCTTTCTAGCTCATGATGACAGTCCTCTGAGACTGGGCATTAAGTAACCCTGTATTCCCAGTTATACTTGACTGAACTAGCTTGGCTGATCCAAGCTACACCAATTAGGATCTTTTAGCTGGGACTTTTATATTAGAACCAAAGGTCTGTAGGGCACCTGGCTGGTTCAGTCAGGGGAGCATGTGACTCTTGGTTTGGGGATTGTGAGTTCGAGTCCCACGTTGGGTGGGGAGATTACTTAAAACTAAAATCTTAAAAAAAGAAAAGAACTGAATGTCTCAAGTTTTCAGCCCTGTGTAGGGCTGGACTTAAATCATGTACATTCCAAGTTGAGGGCAGCCAGTATATGCTCTCCAGAGAAAGAAGTATATTAAAATGCTTTTAGCTGAAAGTCATAGAAATCTCAACTTTAAAGATTTCATACTTGCCTGAGTGTGCCTGCAATGTTCTCTTTGTTGGCTGTCCCTGCCTCTCTTGTCTATGCTGGTTAGTGTCTATGTTAATGCCCACTGGGTGGCAGGTGTCCAATATAGGTGTCCTTGGAGGCATGGCCTACCCCACAGTTCCCCAATAAGGGAGATCTTAGCTCTGGCTTGACCATTCCTTCTCAACTGTTGCCTCTTGTTGCAAGGGTCCCCTCTTGTAGCCAGCAGTCTTCTTGGGTAGGCCCTGGTGAGGCAGTCTAAGTTCAGCCACCTATTCCAACGTGCGATGGATCCACGGGAAATATATATTTCCTTGTCATGACACACTACTTTCCTCTCCTGGTTCCTTCTGATAGCTAACTCTCCCCAGTTTTCTTCTCCTTTGTTCATATTTGTCCCTCTTTTGTTCAGAGAAGGAAATTGGCTAATGCACTGCATTGACAGGTGGCCAACTAGGGCATAGACTGGAGGTCTCTTTTCCTTTCATGCACCTCTCTCTAATCTTTACAAGAGCCTCCTTCTCACTTGTCTTTTCCTGGGAGACCGCACCTTCCACTTCTACCTTGAAGTAATTCTGTACTCTCCACAAAGCAAATTCCCCATCTCCCTTTCACTCCTCCCCACTTATTCTACAGGGACTAAAGGGTTGGGGTGGTTGGAATGGGGAGGAGGCTGGAAATACTTAGGCTGTTTCTACGTCCTCTGTTGGGGGAGTTGGCTGATTCCAATTACTGGCAATTTTCTTAAGGGTGTGGATTAGTGAGCACTTTTTTATTCTCATCTGTGGGCCTAATCACCAATTCTCAGACAACTGGGAAAAATCTCATGCAACATCCTGTTAGAGCAACAACAATAACAACCATCTCTAATATTTCTTTTTTTCTCTTAAAAATTTTATGTTTAAGTAATCTCTATGCCCAATATGGGGCTCAAACTACAACCCCAAGATCAAGAGTTGTCTCATACTCTTCTGACTGAGCAAGGTAGGCACCACTGCAGCAATTTTTGATAACTCACTATGTGTCAGGCAATGCATATTTTATATTAACTGTCTTATTTAATCATCACATTAACCCTATGAGGTAAGTCTTATTATTTCCTCCATTTTTCAGGTGAGGAAACTGAAGCTTAGGGAGTATTAAGCCACTTGCCTAAAGGCACTCCAGCAATTCTGGTGTAACTGGTACTCAAGCTCAGGTTGTAGGGCTACAGAACCTTAAACAGTCTACTCTCCTCCCTCTCTTATATATCCATGGGAAGCAT
>JAPYYM010002466.1:0-12242 GCA_028534135.1 Potos flavus
CAGAGGTGAAGGTGTTGGGAGGGTCGACCCCTTCGGACAGGTCTCCTGGGCTCGCAGACTGCTGTCTCCTCCCCGGGGCTTCCCTCTGTGCCTCTCTGTGTCTGATCTCCTGTAAGGGTGGCACTCAACTCTGTGACTTCTTCAAGGCTCCTGTCTCTACATACGGTCACATTCTGAGGTATGGGGGTTGGGACTTCAACTTCAGGAGGTCACCGTTCAGCCCATATCCTCCCCTCCCCGATAAAACCCCGGACACCCTGGGCCATGTGAAGGGAGTGTTTTGTAGACACTGTCCTTTCCGTGGGTATCCCTGTCCGCCAGGGTGGTCCTGAGGGAGCCGACGGAGCTGAAGTGCCTTCAGCAATGCCACTGAAGAAGGGAGAGGGTTAAACCACCTCAAGTGGTGTGAAGTGTAATGTCGGTGACGTTCATGTCTGTGGAACCCCTCCAGGGTGGGCGATGGAGGCCATAATCTGTTCCAGATGCTGAGCCCCCGCTCCAGATCCTTGGAAGCAGACCCCACCTTTGAACACGGTCCTTTCGTATTTCTTGGGCACGTTAAATTGAGAAGCCCGGTCCTGCTCCCCACTGCGTTGTCCCAGCGTTCGCTGGCTCCCACAGGGCCCCTCTTTGCGGGCTGTGTGCAGCCATGGGCAGTGACTCCTAGCCTGGGCTGCACATCGGAATCATCTAGTGAGTTTATTGTAATTTTTAAATTCAACCTAATACCTGCATTAGTTTCAGGGCCAGAATTGAGTGATTCATCGGTTGCATATCGCACCCAGTGCTCGTCACTCACATCCAGTGCCCTCCTTACTGCCCGCCACCCACTTACCCCAGCCCCCCACCCACCTCCCAGCAACGCTGTTTCCTAGAGTTAAGAGTTTCTCATGGTTTGCCTCCCCCTCTTTTCATCTTATTTTTCCTTCCCTTCCCCTGTGTTCGTCTGTTTTGTTTCTTAAATTCCACATACGAGTGAAATCCTGTGACACTTTTTTTTTTTGTTTGTTTAGCATAATGGCCTCCAGTTCAATCCATATCGGGGCAGATGGCAAGATTTCATTCCTTTTGATGGCTGAGTAATATTCCACTGTAGGTAGATACCACATCTTTATCCATTCCTCTGTCGATGGACACCTGGGCTCTTTCCATAGTCTGGCTATTGTGGATGTTGCTGCTATAAACATTGGGGTGCGTGTGCCCCTCTAAGTGTTTAAAAAGAAAACAACCTCATGTCCCCAAAGCACGCTAGACCAGTTCCATCAGAAACTCTGGAGGTGGGGAGCCAGTAACAGGGGTCAATAAAGCCCCACGCATGATTCCAACTTGCAGTCAAGGCTGAAAACCTGCAAACCTTGGAGCAAAGGGCAGAAGGGGGTGAGCAGCCTGGCTCTTTGCCTGGGGGACAAGTGGTTGCTTGCTTCTGTGGTGCTAAGCCTGGGTCCTCACGCCCCTCAGCAGGGAAACTTCTAGCTGATGTTTGTGTCAGTCCTCCTGACTTCTGTGTTTCCCAAGCTGAGCCGTCCGAGGTCCCACACGCAAATTCCATCACTTTTCATTTCCTGTCGCAGGCTCTCAGCTTGATGTCGGGGCTACTTAGTGACCTTTGGTGCATTTTCCCCCCCCCAAAATATTTTGCTTTGTTGCCGCACCGCATGAACCTTCTCCCGAGATACAAACATGGCTCAGCGTATTATAAATGAAAGCTTTTCAGTGTCAAGCTGTGTTTTTCTTTCCTTGCAAGCATCAAATGCAAACAGTCTCCCCTCCCCCCCGTAGTATGATAGGCAATCTGTGTGCTGGCAAGAGAGTCTCTTCCCTTTCCAGTTTTAGTTCTCTTCACTTCCCTCCTCTGATAACCTAGAACGTCTCAGTCCCTAGCGAACACGGAGCTTTTTATAGGTTTGTAATTAACTTTCCCACGAGACGATGCTCTAGCGTGCCTGCGTGGTTATCCCCCGAGTCCTGTATCTCCCGGAGGGCCTTAAGCCAGGCAATCCCCCAAATGCGTCTGTATGGAATGCACAGGTGTGTATGTGGGCTGCTTTTCGGAGTTAACAGCAGTTATGTTAATTACATCACAGAAATAGAAATTATTATAAACCAAGCAACAAAAGGCAATTGCATTTCGTGGATGGATGTGGTCCTGAGCCTCTTTAAAGAGGGATTCCTTTGAATTGGAGGCTGAGAAGACAAAGTGGTTCCTAAGTGACCTCTGAGCTTGAGGCACACTTTCAGAGTTTGACAACACGTGCGGCACCCTGTTCCCAAGGATGTAACAGGGACGGATACTTAAAATTGCAAGGGAAGGCACTTCGGCCACCCCACCATCTTCAAATCTTTCTCCCAGAGACCCCTAGTGTTTGGGAACCACAGCTTCAGGTTGCAGCACAGATGAAAATTATTTGTGGAGGGCGCGTTGAGGTCAGTAACAAAGGCTGCTCCGGGCTGGAGATGCTTAGCCCAGGGGCCTCTGGCTGCCGGCTGCCCCCTGCTGTCCTAGGGCCGGAGGAGTCTTCGCACACCTGGAGCCACTTCTGGGTCGTGGGAGCAGGGGGGAGGGGGGGCGTGTGCATCTTTCCTGTAGATCCCGCATCCCCCAACCCTGTCGCTCTTAGCCATGGAACTCTGGGCAAGCTGCCCCAGCAAGTCCTGCCTCTTTGGTGAATCCTTTCTGGGCTGTTTATAAAAACCTCATTTCCTGTGTCCATCCTTTAAAATGACTGGTATCCTCTTAGGATCTCTACTTATGCCTTCGCTTGCATACAGCTCGACTGTTGCATTGTCCCGACACTTGGGGTGTGCTCGTGCGCGTGTCTTTGATGTGATGTGTGCAGCCCCTGGTGCTGCTGGGGCCGCAGTGAGCACGCTGTGCCCCGAAGAGAGGAGGGTTTCATCCACACTTCTGAGGACTCTACAAAAGGACGTTGCCATAACGATGATGGGAAGATGCTGCTTTTCTTTTAGAGACGGGTGGAAAGGGAAATCATGCTTTGAAGTTCTTGCAGGGAAAGGGGCACAAAAAAGAGGAAGTCATCCCTTTTTTTTTTTTTTTTTAATGATCACGACACTCGCTCTTTGCACGTTTACATCATAGGGATGCAGGACTTTGAACTGGGATTCTCTGTAATTCCCCTCTGCAGGATGACGGCTGCCAAGGGACTAGAGTGTGGTTTTCTTGCTCTTTTCTGTGCCTCTAGGACAGAATAGTTGTAGCTGCTACGTACAGAAATAGGTTTGCTCTGCAATTGCTTTTTTCACATAATAGGTGAGGAACACTTAGGGGCACTGATCCATTTTGGCAGCACTGTATTTCATTGTATGGATCCTCAATTCATCCCTTCACTGGAGAACGTGCCTTCTCGGGCAGCACGTGCTAAGGGGCCCTTCCCGATGCTTGGATGGGTTCAGGTTTTAAACTGAAGATGCAAATTTCAAATAGATCAAGTTTTACAAATGAATCAGAAGAAACATAACCCAGTGTCACCAGATTGCACTTTGGTCTAGAACAGCAACACCTTTACGACCCGCCACTGCCGTTCTAGAACATACGGGTGCTGGTCCCCGTAATCCTCTGGGGCTCCCCGATCCTGGGCTGCAGGAGGTTGGGGCTTTGATTGAGCTCCTCCTAGGTCTGGCAATCTGTGACTGATCACTCGTTCAGAGAGCAGAACAAACGGAAATGGGCTTAGTTTTCAGCCCAGGGGATTTGGTTGACATAAAAAACATCTAAACTAAAGATAATAGGGTATTCTGGATAATTCTCTCTAATCAGCTTTAAAAACAGAAGAGCCACCCTTGAGCTGTGGAGTGAATCTCTTGAATGCCTTGGGTGGTTTTTCTTACCCCATTATTAAAGAGAAGAATGTCTCTACTCCCCAGGTATATATACTCTTGCAAATGAGCTGCTCTCTGCTGCAAGCACGCGCCCTGTGAGTAGGAGGGGAGCCCGTCTTACTCTGCACAAGTGTTAAGCACCCCCCCATTACCCCCCGGGCCACCGGCTGGCTCCTGTCTGCTGGCCTTCAAGACGTGCCGTCCCACAGACTAAGCTAAAGGGTGAGGTATGCGTTTCCTCACGTGGGGAAGGAATCCATGACCTCGAGAAAGGAGAAATTGTTCCATTTGGAGGAGACTCATGCTAATAAAGTGGGAAGGAATGATGACCTCAGATGAGAAGGCTTTCTCATAAAATTTTCTTCACCTCTTTTATCCTAACATAGTGGGCTTACTCCTTGTGTCTTACGTTAACAAAAACTTTATTGCGAATTAACATTTCACTGTGTATCCTTCAAGTTTACTTATCTAAGGGCCCTCGTGAAGACGGCCAGCGCTGACTGGCCTGCTGCAGCCCTGTGTTGCCCGAGTCCTCACTTGACCACCCCGGTCCTGGTTCCGTATCTGGCTCTGTTTAGAGCCGCCAAGAGAGGGAGGGACGGGGAAACGGGGCTGAACCAAGAACTTCATTTTCAGCCAAATTACCCACAAAACAGGAGGAGGCTTCTCTTGAATTACCAGATAATTATCTTTTTTGTCCCTTTTATTTATTTTTTTTAATTTTATTTAAATTAACCTACAGTGTAATCGTGGTTTCAGAGGTGGAGGTCGCGATTCATCAGTTGCATGTAACACCCGGTGCTCATTGCATCCTGTGCCCTCCTTCATGTCCATCACCCAGTGACCTCATGCCCCCCAGCCGACCTCCCCTCCAGCAACCCTCAGTTTGTTTCCCACAGTTATGAGTCTCTTATGGTTTGTCTCCCTCTACTTTCGTCTTATTTTATTTTTCCCTCCCTTCCTTCCCCTACCATCCTGTTTTCTTAAATTCCACATATGAGTGAAATCCTACAACCATCTTTCTCTGATTGACTCATTTCACTTAGCGTAATGCCCTCTGGTTCCATCCATGTCATTGCAAATGGTAAGATTTCATTTTTTTTTGGTTAATATTCCATTGCATATATAAATATATATATATGCAATGGAATATTAATGGAATATATATTAATATATATATATTTATATATGCAATGGAATATTAATGGAATATATATATATATATATATATCTCTCTCTCTCTCACACCATCTTTATCCATTTGTCAATGGACATCTGGGCTCTTTCCATAGTTAGGCTATTGTGGACCTTGCCGCTATAAACATTGGGGTGCAGGTGCCCCTTCGGATTACTATGTATCCTTTGGGTATAAATACCCAGACCAGATAATTCTCTTTTAACATCCTGTTTCCAGGGTTGGGCAGTCCTGCTTTAACAAGATGGTAGTTCACTAGAGTTTCGTGTTGACAGGTTCCTCATTAGGTTGAAGCTCGATTCTGTTCACCACTTGTATTCTACCCTGCTAGTGGCATCTCGACTCGGGTTCCTTCTGAGAGCACTTTCAGCAGGCTGCAGGTGTAACCGGATGGCCCTAAACCACAGTCTTGGCTATTCAGTACCCTTGCATCACAAACACGAAGAGGAAAAAGTACAGATTTCCTTCTTTTTTGAAAGTGAAGAGCTGACCACGTTTTCCCTTGGGGTCCATTTTTTAATTATGAAAATGTGAAATCTCTGGTGGGAAAATCAAGTCCCGTAGGCTCACTACCAACACCCTTGACTCTCAAGATTCTCCGGCATTTGCTCTATCTGTCCCTTTTTTCTTCGCTAGAGTATTTTAAAGCAAATCCCAGACGTGTCCTTTTACCATGATACACTGCAATATTTGTCTCTGAGATATGCAGTCTTCACGTAGTACCAAAATTTCATCACACCAAAAAAAAAAAAACTCACCAAAAACCTAATATGCATGTTTTTAATCATTTCCCCCCCAAATAAATTGGGGGTTTTGTGGAGTTCTTTCTCTTGAATGAAATCATGGATAAGTGCTACTTCCATTGTCACTAATGCGTGATCTCCTGTTTTCTCAGGTATGCTTACTTCTGAGAACATTTCTAGAGGGAAGTTCTGCATTATACTTGGGAAGCCCACTGGGGGCAGAGCAGAACTCCGTATGAGGCAATGGACCCGGGACAGTTACTTACACTTCACGAGAATAAGATCGTTTTTCCTCAAAGGCATTTCCACGGGTTTGTCCCCCAAGATAAAACCATACTATGAATGGCGTGTGTTCTTAGCAGATGAAAGTGTAGTTTCAAAAGGAATGCTAACATTTTTGTACTTGTTTTTATTTTATTTACATTTATATTTAGGGCCTTTTTAAAATTTTAAGATCTTACTTATTAGAGTGTGCGCGTACAAGCAGGGGGAGCAGCAGACTCCCCACCCAACACAGAGCCCATGCGGGGCTCGATCCCAGGACCCTGGGATCATGACCTGAGCCAAAGGCAGACGCTTCACCCACTGAGCCACCCAGGTGCCCCTACTTAGCATCTTTTTAAACCAAGTGAACAGGACTTTCTTTCGACTCTTTCTTGGGAGCAAAATTATATTAGCAATTAATTCATTAGCCTCGCTACCATCAGAAAGCAACATGGATATTCTGAAGTGAAGGTAGCCGTAGCCCTTGTCCTGTTTGTAATGTTCCACCACCCTGTTCATGTGCGTGGTCAGCGTATTAGAGTCCAGTAAAATCCGTGGTATGAATTACTTTTTCGTCTTACCATAGTTTTAAATATTACCTAAATTAGAGGCCAGCGACTCCGCAGCTGAGAAGATAGGCCCTCATCCCCTCCAGGCCCTCCTCCTCAACAACCACGTTCCAGTGGTTAAAACTTGTTTTTGATTTTTATGTCTGTAGGTCTAAGTAACTTAATTACAACTTTTTTTCCACCCCAGTTTTTGGTGTTGCCTGTTGACGAATTCCTTCTGTGGGACGAGAGAGTTCCACCGTCCTGAGCCACCATCCATGCGCTGCCCATCGCTGCCTCCAGTGCACTTATGGTTTGCGATAGCCCAGTTTCCGTCGTCTAGGGGATGACCGCAGAAATGCTATCGCCCTCTGAGCCCTGGTGAGCGCTCAGTGCTTTTCCTTTCTTGTGTATTTTGCCTTTCCTGTAGCTCATAATTTTTTTTTTTTTTTTTTGCGTTTAAAAGAAACGGTATCATGAGTCCAACCCCCCACATCACCCTTGTTTGTATAAAGTTCCTCTCCACATACTTAAAATTATTAAGTGTTCTGTCATTTCAAACTTCTTGGAGGAATTCCTTCCAGAACTTGAGGCCTGCCCTGGTCTGAACTGGTTTCTTGCTAACCCGGCTGTGGCCTTGGGATCTCCCTTACTGTCAGCCTGAGAAATCTTTCTGGTGTCAGATTCTGGGTTTCTTGGATCCCATATTTTCCCCTTTTTCTGGTTTACTCTGTTTTGGTGGAGCATACAGTCTGTACTTCCCTGGGAAAGGGTCTTGGGAAGGCTATATTTTTTTACTTTCAGCAATTCACCTATCCAGTTGTCTACTTGAGCTCCACTGGATGCCTTTAAGACCTGTCTTTAAGACATATGAGATGATACATCCAAGCAGAAATGGTAACTTCTACTCTCCCAACTCAAAATACGAACCCTCCTGCCCTCACTGTTTCCACTCATACCTGATGAGTTGTTCTAGATGGATCCAGAAGTAATTTTGGATACTTTTCACATATCCTCTACATCCAATATTTCATCAAACAGATCTAAACTTGGGCTCTTGACTGCCACCTTCCTGGTCCAGGCCATCCATACCTTTGGTCCAGACTATTGCAACTGTTGTCTATGCTTCTGCCCTGCCTCTTGGAATTCATTCCCATGCGGCAGAAAGTGAGATCCTGAACCTTGAAAGGGATGATGTCTGACCCAGGCTTAAAAATCCTTCAGTGGTTTCCTATTGCCCTGGAAATAAAATCTGTACTCCTTATACTAGCCTGAGAGGCCTCAAGTGATCTGACCTCTACCTGTCTACCTTCATCCTATGCTCTTTCCTCAGTTCAGCTCTGTCTCATTTCTTTAAATGGCAGACTCTTCCTTGTCTCAAGCTGTGCCCGTTCTGTTTCCTTTGCCTGGATAAAAGGTCTTCCCCCACTTAAAAACAACCTCCCCCCCAACTCCCATCCCAGCTCCCAATCCTTCAGAATTTACTGTGTTACCACAGTATATCCCCAGTCCCTTCGGTTCTCCTTCTCAGGTCCTTGTTTTATTCTGTTACATGCTTAAAAGCAATTCGTAGTTTCTCTTGTGTCTTTCCCTAACCAGAGGTAAAGGCAGGGCCACGTCTGTCTTATTTCTGAATCCCCTGTGCCTAGCCCCACGCCCTGCTCGCTCTCCACAGAGAATGCGTGTCTGGGGAAAGGTGAATGAACACACATGGTCGCTGGGCAGTAAGCTCATCCTCTGAATCAGAGCCATGTTTATGCTCTGTGGATTTAAATTTGTACTTGGATCTCTTCCAGATATGTAAGGCCGTTTATAATACATAAAATATGAGAAGATAGCATAACTTAAAAGGACAAAAAGAAAAAAAAAAAAAGCCTGGGACTTAAGAAATGGAGCCAGGGTTGAGGGTAAGAATATATACCACAAAGACAGACTTACTATGGGTGGGCCAGTCGGCTCTGAGCTTTCTCTCCAGCAGCCCCTGAGAAAACGCTACACGAGTCCATATGGTAAAAACTGAACAATGCCCAGGAGAACCACAGCTGTTCTTTATGTTAAGACCAAAGAGAAATTTCACCCAAGGGTCACTGTAGAAAGAACGGTGTGTAACGTGATGAAATCGTCCATGTAATGGATGCGGTCAGTTTCACAGGAATAACTCTTACCATGACCTTCCAGTACAGATCGCTGCTGTCCAGTCCAGTTTGGTTAAGGCCCATGGACGGGTCCCTACGATGTCCAGGCTGTAGGTGCCGCATGCCAACTGCTGTCTGTGCGTGTGATTTTTGGGGCTGCTTCGCTTTGTGTGGCTGCCTGCTTCAGGAGATGACCTACGTGGGTGCCGACAGAGGGATACATTTCTTGGCTTTTACTATTGGTAACTTCCTCTCTTTGTCCTCCCCAAATGCTGCTGGCTTTTACTTAGGATGGCATGATTTCTCTCTCTCACTGGCTCCTGTTTAAACATCTTACAGATCCCGCTTCTTTCCTTCCAGACTTTTCTGTCCTCCTATCCCATCTGTGTGTCTCATGTACACTTCCCCTCAAGCAGCATCTTCTAGCTTAAACAGTGCTGGTCTCCAAGACCGTATTCTGAGGAGGTCGTGAACCTTCTCTGTCTTCATACTGGACGTGGTGTCTTCTACTCTGGATGGACCAGTTTTCTCTTTGTGTCCTGGATGCGGTGGGGCTTTCCAGTGCGAGTCTGTGTTCACACAGTCCCTAAGACTCTAAAGAAGAAAATGAAGATAAAAGACAGGACATTATTTTCCTTACCTTGGTAGAAGAGTAAACTAAGTCTTTTAATGTGGGAGCTGTCCACTTAGGCTGCTCAGAGCAAAACTACTGAGAGGGGAGCAGATGCTTTCATGAGTCCAGAATCCTGTTGGGGCGGGGGGAGGGCAGGTGAATTTGCTGTAGGTTTTAGTTAATATGGCTTCATTCTCTCCATAAATAGCTCAAAGTGCAACCAGCCATTGAACATACCAGTCGTTATTATAAAAGGTAAGCAGAGTTAACAGATTTTCTTGCATCACGGGTAGGCTACGGTATAGGCTCTTCTCCCACAGAACTGCTTTAACCCCCAAATGCGATATAATGCGACAGATGACAGAACCCCGTTTGCTAGCCAGGCTGTAACGGAACTTTTCTAACTGGAAACTGGAAGTATGCAGAGCAGCAAAAGTGGGTGACACTTGGTTTGCTGAGCTGATGGGCGATGCGTTCTTTCCTTCAATGGTCTTATGATCCAAGCGTGATTTAACGGGATGGGGGGGTGGGGAACACCGTATTAACTATTTCCATCTTGTGCTTTATGAAAAGCCACAGATGACACAGATAGGAATGTGTACAAGGAAGTGTGAATGACAGTCTTGGTGGAGATAGTACACGAAAGGCCTTTCGAGCAGAACCTGGATATGATTAAAAGCTGGATTTGCTCAGGGAGATGTAGGTTTTAGAGCCATAAACTATGGTTATTTATTAAATTCTTGCAGAAAATAACTTATTGTAAATCTGAACCTTCGGAGATCCTAAACCCCTGTTTCCCTATGGGAGCAGTCATTTTTATAACACAATTGTTGATTATACAAGATTTCTTAAAAGAATGTGAATATTGTGTAACAGAAGAGATTGTGTTTAATTTTTCTGGACATTGCCAAATACACACTTAACGTTAATTTTGGTTGTGTTCGGAAATATTGACCTAGCCATTTTTTATTCTTAACTTAGCAGATGAGATAAATTAAGGCTTCGGCTTCTCGAGCAGTTTCCACAAGGTCCTACAGCTTCTAAGTGACAGAGCCACGGTGGAGTAGTGTTTCCAGTTTTGATTATTTGTTCATTTCTTAATTTCGACAGGATTTTGTTCTCTGTCCTCTGTCGTGGCGTAACAAACCACCTCAGACCTCAGTGACCCGAAACAATGATTTTCTGTGGGTTTGCATCTGGGGCAGGGCTCAGCAGTTTGGATCGGCTTCGTCTGGTATCGGCTGGGGAGACTCGGTGGGGGGCCGGAGGAACCACGGGGGCCCCAGTCTTATGTGGGGGGCCTTGGTGCCGGCTGCCAGCCGGAACGCCCATGATCTCCGAGGGACATCTCTACCTGCGCCTTAATCAGGAGTCTGGATGGGGCTTCTGTTTCTGGGGATGCGAGCATTCCAGCAGCACCGAGATGCAAACTGCGGGGGGTGGGGGGTAGCTTTTTCAGGCTAGATCACTGAGGACTGGAAGTAGGGGAGGTCACTGTTGCCGTGTACTGGTGTCTTGTGCATTTTTTGTATTGGATTCCAGCCTAGTTAATCTATAGCGTCCTGTTAGTTTCAGGTGGACAATACGGCGATTCAACAATTCTGTTCACTGCTCAGTGCTCATCATAATTAGTGAACTCTTCGTCCCCTTCACCTATGTCACCCATCCCCCCCCCTTCCCTCTGGTAAGCATCAGTTTCCCTAGAGTTGAGTCTTTTTTGGTTTGCTCCTTTTTTCTTCATTTGTTGTTTCCTAAATTCCACGCATGTGTGAAATCCTATGGTATTCGTGTTTCTCCAATTGAGTTATTTCGCTTAACATTATATTCGTTCTCCTTGCAAATGGCAAGCTCTTTCTTTTTTATGGCTAAACAATATTCTAGTGTGTGTGTGTGTGTGTGTACATATACGTGTATACACGCACATATATATGCATACACATATACACCACCCGTTCTTCATCCATCCCTCTATTGATGGACCCTTGGCTGCTTCTGTAATCTGGCTATTTTAACTAAAGCTGCACTGAACACGGGCTTCGGCCAAGAGGGGAGGGAGATGTGGAGTAAGCGAGTTGAGTCGCGTGCGTGCGTGCGTGCGTGCGTGCGTGTGTGCGCGCGCCGTGCCGTGCCGTGCCGGTTCCTGCGGGGGGCTGGGCCTTTACGCTGGGGAGTCGCGGAGGAAGGTGGCGCCTACTCCTTCCTTTGTTCGCGGAGGAATCTCCCAGCCGCTCGTCCGGTATGCCTCGGGTGGTTTTCATACTCCTCCTCCTCTGCTGCCTCTTTCAGGGCGAGGACTCCGTTTCCTCTTGCCCTCCTGGCTCTCCCAGCGCCGAGCCTGCTGATTTTTAAAATGCCAGGTTTGTAGTCCCACTCTGACTGTAGGAACTCCTGAAATTTGGCCCCTGGCTTGCAAAACCGAACGTCGTGGGGTTCATCGTCCCTGTGTGGGCTCTCCCGCGCGCGGGTCTGCTGCTCTCCCTTCTCTGCACCCGGGGGTCCGGGGAGCCCCCGACTGTCTCCTCCCTTCCTACGCTCTTCGCCGCGGCCTCCGCTCTGCAGGTGTGGGGCTGGTTCTGCCAGCCTTCAAGGGCTTTTCCGGGCTACTCGCACTACTCCGCCACCTTCCCTGGAGGTCTCGCTGTACTCTTCATCAAACCGAGGGACAGGCCAGCCCAGACGGTAGGGGGGCGGCCTGTGCAGAGGGGCGGGAGGGTTGTTGGAGGCTGTTACCGCCGAGAGGCTTTGCTGTAGGTCTCACCACCACCCTGCGGACCAGAATCCTCCTTCACTTGACGTCTTTGTTTCTGTTGACTTAGAGTCTCATGTGGATACTCGGACTTTCCAAAGAGCTGCTCCAACCATTTCTTTGCCATGTTTTATATTCCCTTCTAATTCTGTGCACAAGAG
>JAPYYM010002467.1:0-12239 GCA_028534135.1 Potos flavus
CTAGATAGCTCAAGATCTGATGAACAGGAGTTTCGAAAGCAGGGCATTTGTGAAAAAAATGAGAAAAAATGTAAAATAACATAAGAAAATCTCCTAGAACTAAAGAGATACCTGTCTCTAGAATTAACAGGATCCACTGATTGCTGAGCTCAATAAATGAATAATGATTCAAAGGTACAACACTGAGAAATTTCAGAAGACTAAGTATAAAAAGAACATGCCAAAATCACCCAGTTGAATGAGGAAAAAATATTATTATGAAGCAATTAATGTCATAATTACTTCATACTTTTCAATCACCAATTTTGGATAATGAAAAAAATGGTAATAATTATTTCAAAATTCTGAGGCAATAATACTTTGAACTTAGAATTTTATGTGCAGACAAGCTACCAATCAATGGAAATGGCAAAATTAAGCCTCTTGAGAAACTCAAGAACTCAGAAAATGTACCTTCCATATGCCATTTTGGAGAAGGTTATGTAAGGATATATTTACACAAAACAAAAGTTGGCAATCACAGAAGATGAATGAGGGATGAAACAAAATAGTGGATTTAAGGAAAGGGCCTAAAGTAAATGAATCTTTTCTAGGCTGGTAATAATCAGGACAAACGTAAACAAAACATTCCTGAGCTGAAGGAAAATACTTTGAATATAAAGAAAGGAATGGATTCTATTTGATGGACAAAATGTTTTATGAACTAGAATTTAGTGAAGAAGGCATATATTTCTTCTTTCTGTAATGAAGATAAAAGGAGATAGATACTATGGAAACAAAACAGATTTTTTCCAGAAAATAATATGTAGATACAAGGAAAATTGAAATGTGCCGTGTTCTGGAGTCACTGATGTGTAACATAGAGGATCTATTTGATATAGACAATAGACTGTTCTTCCCTGAGTCCCACAGAGGTTGTGACACTATACTACATGGAAGGAATGTACTACCCACATACTACTCAGCTTCTCAGTGAAAAATATCTGCATGATTGCAACAATGCAAACAGTAGTGTTCAGCTCTTACAATCAGACTGTAGACAAACACCACACAATGTGATTTTAAGATACAAATAAAAAGTAGGGGCGCCTGGGTGGCTCAGTGGGTTAAAGCCTCTGCCTTCGGCTCAGGTCATGATCTCAGGGTCCTGGGATCGAGCCCCGCATCAGGCTCTCTGCTCAGCGGGGAGCCTGCTTCCCCCTCTCTCTCTGCCTGCTTCCCCCTCTCTTTCTGTCTGCTTCTCTGCCTACTTGTGATCTCTCTCTCTCTGTCAAATAAATAAATAAAATCTTTAAAAAAATAACATAAAACTTAAGTCATTAAAACATTACAGCATTAT
Organism: Potos flavus; assembly: GCA_028534135.1. NCBI lineage: Eukaryota > Metazoa > Chordata > Mammalia > Carnivora > Procyonidae > Potos > Potos flavus. The sequence continues at coordinate 1,340 of JAPYYM010002467.1, forward strand.
TTCATGAATATATAAACTGTCAATGAATTGAAAATCTAGAAATGGACTTTATACTTAATATATGACCAAGGCCATATTTTACATCTTTACATCAGTAGGAAAAAGACAGAATCCTTAGTGAATGATTTTGGGACAAAGGGGAAAAAAATCTAGAAAAAGGAATTCAATCTATACTTCTGTATCTACACACTCCACACTAGGATAAACTCCAAATATATCAATGACTTAAATGTAAATAATGAAAGGTGAGAGAATTATTATATCGCTTCATAGTTAAACAGAATTATCTCACCATGCCACGAAGTTCAGAAGTTCTACACTTTTTTTTTTTTTTAAGTTAAATCAAGGGACACCTGGGTGGCTCAGTTAAGCGTCTGCCTTCAGCTCAGGTTATGATCCAAGGGTCCTGGAGTCGAGTTCCCATATCTGGCTCCTTGCTCAGCAGGGAGCCTGCTTCTCCCTCTGCCTGCCACTTCCTCTGCTTGTGCTCTCTCTCTCTCTGTCTCTCTCTATCTCTCTCTGTCTCTCTCTCTGGCATATAAATAAATAAAATAATTTAAAAAATAAAAAGTTAAATAAATACATCTTAAAATATGTCTGCATACAAAACACACACACATAGGATGGAAGAGAACTGATAAACTGGCTGATAATATTTGCAATTCACATCACATAGTGAAAATTCAAATTTTCATGAATATCAGTGAGAAAAAAGAGAAACAGCGTAATTAAAAACTGGGTAAGTGGTATAAAAATGGCTCTTAACTATGTTAAATGATTTTTAAATAAAATAAATGCAAATACAAGCTGCACTAAGATATAATTTTCACCAATCACACTGGCAAAAACATAAAATTTGATCACACATTACATTAGAAAAGTAGTTCAAAAAGAAACTTATACATTAATGGAGATAGTATAAATTGTTCAACCCTTATGTCAATATTTTTCAAAATTGTAAATGAATATACATTTCATTCCAGGTATTTCACTTCTTAGAATTTGTCCCACAGATATCATTATGCTTATAGAAAATGTTCTATGTACAAGATTACACAATTCAGAACTTTTGTAATAGCAAAAGTTTGGAAACAACCTCAGTGTATGCCAATAACAAATTGTTTATAAATGATAGGCATATCCATAATATGGCATGCTATTCAAATCAAAATGAAGATCAACTCTGAATAAATTGCTTTGGAATTAGCAACACGTTACGTGTAACATCAAAGAGAAAATATATTTTATAAGTGTTTCTTTTTTTTTTTTAACTTTTTTATTTAAATTCAATTTGGTTAGCAAACAGTGTATTATTAGTTTCAGGGGTACAATTAATGATTCATCAGTTGCATATAATACCCAGGGCTCATTACATCCAGTGCCCTCCTTAATGCCCATCACCCAGTTACCCCATCATCCCACCCACCTCCCCTCCAGCAATCCTCATCTGTTTTAAAAAAGGGAAAATAATATAAAGCTGTATTGGCATAAACATATCTGGAAGGCTGAATAGTAACAATACTTACCTATAAGGCATTACACAAATTAAGTAGATGAGTAAGAAAGCAGTGAGGACATCTCTTTTTATATTTGTTTGAATGTTTTGGCCATATAAATAAAAAAAAATCAAAACATGAAAGTAAAAAAAAAAACCCATGAAAATAAACATAAAACATGTTCAATTAAATCCTTAAAAAATCCAGTGATGAGAACCCCTATTTACAACTCCAGTGTGGGAGAAGTTTAGAAAGCATTACCCACTTCTTACACAGAAAAGCTGAACATATGGACAATCAATGACTGTTCTTAGATACATCAGAAAACTGAGACCACAAGCCAAACTGGCACTGAAATTTGGAAAGACACATGAATTCTGAGAGTTCCAACCAAGATCTGCCTCCCTGCAGCAGAAGTTGCTGGAGCCCTAAACTGGTAGGAACACATAAATGCCAATTTTGATGAATTCCTGGAGTCTAAGTGTGGACCAGCACCAAAGTAAGAAACTCCTAGAATTGCAGTCTTAGGAACCCCCAAACCTTGCTGTGTTATATCTATAGGACCTCCTCCTTCCCCAGTATCTCATGGTGAAGGACCAAGAAGGACTTCTTGTGGCCTGGGCAGAGGGAAGGGCAAAATAATCATTTTGAAATATTCCCAGAACATCCTCCATAACAAAATTTTATGCTTGGAAGAAAAGAATTTACCAGAACTTTATCCCACTTGGGGGAAGAACCTTCTTTCTCTTTTCCTCTTCATCTCACTCTAGCCTCATTTAGCCTTTTTGTGTTAAAGGGATGGATAGCTCCCCCCACCTCCCCCAAAAAAGACAGTGAAAAAGTACATCCCAGAAACACAAACCCAATGAAATACTAAGGTTTAATTGAAAAATTAAGTCACAGCATGTTCCCTCTCTCCCACACCCTACCATCATACCAGTACAGCAATAATAATGTCTTATAGCTGAAAGAGTAGAAAGATGCAGACTCTCTGGGGAATACTTAGGGAGGCTCAGAGCAATAGTAGTGAAAAAAAAGGGGTACTAGAGGAATTTTGAATTTCTGGCACCCACAGCTACAGTGAGCATTAAACACAGCCCAACCGCTAGCCAGACTCATACAATCTCACACTGTAGTCCAATTTACCTCAGTTTCTATTACCTAATACATAATGTCCAGGTTTTGGCAGCATATGCAAGTCAGGCCAAAGGCAAGATAAAGTGAAATCTTAAGAGAAAAAGTAAGCATTAGAACCAGACTCAAGATATGACATAGATGTTGGAATTATCAGAATTTAAAATAACTATGATCCAGTTTAAGAGCACTAAATGGAAAAAGAGACACAATGAAGAATACATGGGAAATAGAAGGACAGAGGTAGGATTGTTAATAAAGAATCAAAGGGAAATGTTAAAAATCTAAACCATCAGTAGACTTGACATGGCCAAGGAAAGAATCAGTGTGAAAAACTCCCCACTCCGTAAATGTGGTTTCGTGTGGTGATTTCCTTCCCAAGAATACAGCATGGAAAGGGGGTAGATAGAAGAGCTACACGGTGGAGAAACCTGACAATCACTGCCTCAGCTAGGTGGTCAAAATCAAGACCAAGTCATAAATCATGTTAATAGTTTGTACTTTTAATACTATGTGATGAAAAGAACACTGTGGTAACTCCGTGACCTCCCTGTCTCACACGCACAAACCTGTCCTAATCATGAGAAAACATCAAACATCCCAACTGAGGGACATTCTACAAAATAACCAATGAATACTCCTTAAAACTGTCAAGATTATCAAAACAAGGGAAGTCTGAGAAACTATTATAGCCAAGAGGAGTGTAAAGAGACATGACAAGCTAAACTTAATGCAGTATCCTGCCTGGGATTCTGAGAAGGAAAAGGACATTAGGTAACAACTAAAATAATGAGTAAAGTGTGGAGTCAATTAATAATGTTTCAATCTTGCTTCGTTAATTGTAACACATATGTAGTACTAATATAAGATGTTACTAGAAGAGAAAATTCTTGGTACGAACTTTGCCATTTTTCTCTAGTTCTAAAGCTACCCTAAATTTGGGGCGCCTGGCTAGCTCAGTTGCATAAGCATCTGCCTTCGGCTCAGGTCATGATCCTGGGATTATGTCCCACATCAAGCTCCCTGTTCAGTGGGGAGTCTCTTCTCCCTCTGACCTTTCCTCTCTCATGCTTTCTCTCTTGCATTCTCTCTCTCACTCTCAAATAAGTAAATAAAATCTTTAAAAAATAAATGAAAATAAAACTGCCCTAAAATTAAGTTTATATAACAAAATCTCCAGTGATAAAACTGGAAGGGTAGGAAGGACTAAAGGAGAAAATAGGGAAACAAACTCAGAACCTAGAAAAGAGACATAAAAATTTTTTAAATGTAATTTAAGAGACATGGAAAAAGACTAAAAATTCCTTATTTATTTATTTGACAGAAAGAGAGAGCACAAGCAGGGGGAGCGGCAAAGGGAGAGGGAGAAGCAGGCTCTCCACTGAGCAGGGACCCCAATGTGGGGCTCGATGACAGGATCTGGGATCATGACTTGAGCCAAAGACAGACACTTAACTGACTGAGCCACCCAGGCACCCCTAAAAAGACTAAAAATTTCAACTGATGCGTTCTCAATGTAGCTAAGAGGTTATGCAGAAAGTAAGGAATAGCTTACCTTATTAAAATAATTTTTTAAAAAGTTAAGAATATTCCTATTCAAGGGAAGTACTAAGATCTCAAAATGTCTATGCCAAAATTGCTGAAAAGGGAGGTAAAACATAATATATAGTTATATAATATATAATATATAGTTCCACATCGAGACAGATCTTAATGAAATGGTATAACTTCAAGGAGAAAGTAAATACCTTAGTAGCTACATTAAAGGACAAACAATCAGACAAGGGGATAATAATGATGTTGGCAACCCACTTCTCAGCAACAATAATGGATGGGAGAAGAAGATGAAATGGTATCTTTATTTTTTTTTAAGATTTATTTATTCATTTGAGAAAGTGAGCAAGAGAGTATGCATAGGGATAGTGGCAGAGGGAGAGGGAGAAGCAGACTCACCACTGAGCAGAGAGCCTGATGTGGACCTTGATCCCAGGACCCCAAGATCATGAGGAAGATCATGAGCTGAGGAAGACACATAACCAATTATACCACCAAGGTACCCCATGAACTGGCAGCTTTAAAATGCTATAACAAAATAGCTACCAAACTGGACTGACAGAGCCAAAAACATTATTTGTCCACCATAAGAATGAAGTTGAATTTTATTTAAAAGTGCTAAAAACATTTACGACCCAAAGACCTCCTATGAATTATTAGTAAAGAATATACCTCAGAAAGAAGAAAATCAAACCCAAAGAACTGGCAAAATATATTATTAAATTTAATTAACTACAGATTGTTAAAAGTAATATTTATATTTCCGTGATGAAAATTTACGAACCAAATATCAACACAGATAAGGTAGGCAATGTGAGGAGGCACAGGTAATAACAAGCACCTTAGTGGCAAGTTCTTATCCTATTCAGGGATAAAAGAAATTTAATAACATTAAAATTTGTTAGAATTTTAAAAATTATATTCATGGGTTAAATTCAAATTGTTATCTCCAATGTAAGAAGAGAGGGTAGAAGGGCGCCTGGGTGGTGCAGTCGGTTGAGCATCCAACTCTTGGTTTTGGCTCAGGTGGTGATCTCCGTGTCTTGAGACTGGGCCCCCTTTAAACCCACATTGAGTCCTCAATGGGCTCTGTGCTCAGCAGGGAGTCTACTGGAGATTCTCTCTCTCCCTATCCCTTCTCCCACCCCTCGCTAGTGCACTCATACTCTCTCTCTCTCAAAATAAATAGATAAATCTTAAAGGAAAAAAAAAGGAGGGTGGAGAAAGAATAAGAAAAACAACTAAGTGGGATCCATTAAAAAAAGACCGTAGAAGGAGGAAAAAGGACAAGAAAATAAAATAGTTAATTGAAACACAAAATATAACAAAGTAATAATTGCTAATAATAAATCAAAACACTAATATTTAAATTGCATTTTTTGAAATTTAGCTCATGCTATTTAAAAGGAATATATTTAAAACAAAATGACATAGAAAGGTTAAATATAACTAAAAATATAAAGAAAAGACAGACGTCATCTTAGCAATTGAAAGCTAATGTAGCTATATGAATAAGGAACAAAAAATTATAAGGTATAAAGCATAAATAAGTATTAAGAATGTCCCTACGTGAGGATTAAAGAAATAATCCACTAGAAAATATTATAATCATGAGTGCATATGCACCTAAAAATATAGTCTCCTCACATTTAAAGAAAAATTCACAGAAACATGAAGAAAAAATGTTTTAAAAAATCAAGGCCAGGCCCACATGAATATAGTTAACTGATTTTGACAAAGGAGCAAAGGCAGTACAATGAGGCAAAGGTAGTCTTTTCAACAAAATAACTGGAACTGGATATCCACTTGCCAAAAAAATAAAAAATAAAAATCAAAGAATCAAGCCAGATATTACACCTTTCACAAAAATTAATTCAAAATGGACCACGGATCTAAATGTGAATTGTAAAACTATAAAATTCATTGAAGACAACAGAGGAGAAAACTGAGATAGGCTGAGGTATAGAAATGCCTATTAAAATATAATACCAAAGGCATAATCCATAAGATAAACAATTAATAAGCTAGATTTCATGAAAATTAACTCCGTGAAAACCATTATCAAGAAAAACAGAAGACAAGACACAGACTGAGAAAAATATTTGCAAAAGACACATCTGATAAGGACTGTTACCCAAAATATACAAAGAACTCTGAAAAGTCAACAATAGCAAACAACCCAACTTAAAAATGGACCAAAACCTTAACAGACACTTTACCAAAAAGATAAACACATGACAAATAAACATGAAAAGATGATTCATGGCATGTCATCCGGGAAATGTAAGTTAAAACAACAATGGGATACCACTAAACACCTATTAAATTGGCCAAAATCCAGAACACTGTCAATAGCAAATGTTGATAAGATGTAGAACAACAGGAAGTCCCATACATTGCTGGTGGAAATGCCACTGCTATAGCCACTTTGGAAGACAGCTTGGCAGTTTCCTACAAAACTAAACCTAGTCTTAACATACAATCCACTAACTGGTCATTTACCCAAATGAGTTGAACTCCTTGGCATTTACCCAAAGGAGTTGAAAACTTACGTCCCTACAACAACCTGCACGTAGATGTTTATAGCTGCTTATTTTTAATTTCCAAACCTTGGAAGCAACCAAGATGCCCTTCCATAGACGAAAAGATAAATTATGATATATTCAGGCAATGGAACATTACTGAGTACTAAAAAGAAATGAGCTATCAAGCCATGAGAAAGCATGTAAGAGGCATCAATGCATATTACTAAGTAAGAGGAGCCAGTCTGAAAAGCCTATATACCCTTTTATTCCAACCGTATGACATTCTGAAAAGGACAAAACTATGAAGATAATGTAGAGAGCGAGATGAGTCATTTATGTCAAGCAGTGGCCTGTGTCAAGCAATGGCCAAGCAGCTAAGGGCATTGCAGCCAAGACCAGAACCGGTGATGACACACTCAGAAATGACAACCAGCAGAACCAGAAGAGGTCTGCAAAGGCTCAAGATTGATCTTATCTTGTTTGTTATATGACTTGTCTTGTGCTTTGCTTGGTGTGATGTGTAAGCAGCCAAGTTAAACACATGATGAAATGCCACTGAGTTTGGAATTCTTAACCTGCTTTATCATTATATTAACATTGTTTGATGACTGAATAAAAGTGATCTTGTAGAAAGACGCAACTCACATATGCACCTTCAGAGTGTGCTCATGACACAGTAAAAAGATCAATGATTGCCAGGGTTGGTGGGGAAGGAGATGAAGAGGCAAATCGTAGAGGATTGGAGGGCAATGAAAATACTCTGTATCATACATAATGATGGATGGACTTATTATACATTTGTCCAAACCCACAGAATGTACACCAGCAAGAGTGAACCATAAGGTAAACTATGGATTTGGATGATTATGATGTATCAATGTGGGCTCATCAATTATAACAGTCATACCATTCTGTTGAGGAAGGTTGATAATAAAAGAGTTATACACATGTGTGAGGACAGAGGCTATACAGGAAATCTGAAATTCCCATCAATTTTGCCTTGAACCTAAAATGGTACTAAAAACAAAGTCTTAGTAAATTTTTTAAATCATAATGGGAGATTTTAACATGTTTTTCTCAAAAATGATAGTCTGACTAGACAAAAAAATAGAAAATCGTAGATTGGAAAAACAACAACAACAACAAAACTTTACATATAAATAGAATACCCAAGGTTGGAATGTTCTATCTCTAAAAATTGACAATTTTAGAGGTCACCAAAAAGTTAGTTATAACTTTAAAATAAATAATAAATAAATAATCAGTTGCCTGCTGAATTTATTCTTTCTTCACAGTCAACTTTGGTTAGAGATCAGGAAGTAAATTGGTAGCAAAAAAAAAAAAAAATCTAAAAATACAATCCATAGACTAAATGGGAAATCTTATAGTTTTTAAAACGAGGAGATGCAGCCAAGATGGTACATTGAAGGCAATGCCTTTGTCGCCTCCTCCCCTCAAAAGCAAACAAACTAAAAAACAGATTAGAAAAGAAAGAATTTCAAGGTGGAGGTCAGGGAATGAACAGGAAGAACACAGGATTTTTAAGGAAGTAATAATACTCTATATACATTATAGTGATGAATATATGTATGTCATTATACTTTTGTCCAAATTCATAGAATATACAACACTAAAAATGAACTGTAGGTTGATCTATGCACCTGGGTAACTATGGTGTGTCAATGTGGTTTCATGTTTGGTAAAAACTGCATCATTCTGGTGAGCAATGTTGGTAATGGAGGAGGTTATATGTAGCAGCAAAGGGTATGTGGGAAATCTCTGTATCTTTCTCTCTTTTGTTGTAAACCTAGAACTGCTTTAAAAAAAAAAATCATCTTTTCAGGGCACCTGGGTGGCTTAGTTGGTTAAGCATCTGCCTTTGGCTCAGGTCATAATCCTGGGGTCCCTGGGATCAATCCCAGCATTGGGATCCCTGTTCAGTGGGGAGCCTATTTCTCCCTCTCCCTGTCCCCGCTTGCGCTCTCTCTCTCAATACTCTCTCTCTCTCAAATAAATAAAATCTTTAAAAAAAGAAACAAGAAACCGCTTTTTTTAAAAAAAGTTTTTACAAAGAAATTTGAGCATAAAACTAAAAACAGTTAAGAAAAAAAAGTAATAAAGCTGTGAGCAGAATTCATATTTTTGGAGGTAATTTTGATAGTTCATTTGGAAAAGTGAAGATTTTAATAAGATGGATAAAATATTTAAAATAAATCTTAATGCATCCAAATTCTGAAAGTATAAAAAAGTCAAAATCCATGAGAAAACTAGAACCCAGAGAAATACAAGGAGTATTAAACCCACTTTTACCTTGGACCGGGTACAATTAAACTTTAGTTTTGATGGATTTGTGAGGCAAGCAGTAGAGAAATTAAAACAAAGTACTTTTTCCTGAAGATGCAGTTTTTTAAGATCAAAAGATGAATCCTTCATAGTTTGGTGAACCAGAAGTAAACATTCCTCAGGCAATTACAAAGAACACGGAGTTTTTACTGAAGGAGAAAAACAGTTCTTTCCCAAGACTTTGTGGTTATAAGGTAGCTCTTCCAAATCAGTTTCTTGAGGCCAATACTAAATTCCCAACACCCGGGTGGTCTAATGAGTCTCAACATATATCCCAAAGAGCTAAAAGAAACACAATCACATTTGAATAGTAACATAAAGATAGTAATACTAATAGTTAAATATCTCTGAGAAAATCACAGAATAAACAAACAAAAATTAGCAAAAAAAATTTTAGGTGTTTGGAGAACAAATTTAATTCACTAAATTCCTTCTCAGGAGGATGGCATCTTCACCTGTGTCTCACAGAGGCCAACTGGATAACCTAGACAATGGAGAGCCCACAGGAAAACGATTACAGACACACGGGAGGGGTACTGCATAAACAGCTGAAGCAACAAAGTAGCTGTAAAGACTTCTGACCAAGATTGTAAAATCGATAATGCTCACTATTTTAAAAAAAAACAAAAAACATTAAAGTCAAGTTTGAAAATGAGTTCAGGGAACATGAAACTGTAACAAGCGACCTAAGGGTTGAAAAAAGCATCAAAGTTAACATGTAGAAAGTCAGTCTTAACAACCTGAAAGAAATATTTTCTTTGTCTCTCTCTCTCTTTTTTTCCTTTTAATTTTCAGTAGTTGATCTAAATGTCTGTCTGGGTATGGTTTCTCTGTAATTATTCTGACCGAAGATTGATAAAGTTCCTTGAACTGGCAAACTGTTTTTCACCAGTTTTGGAAATTGTCAGTCTTCTTGTCTTCAAAAATTACATCTCCCACAATCTTTGTCTACTACTTAAAGACTCCAGTAACATGCAATTTAGATTTTAAACCATATTCCATATATCTATTATTTTTTAAAAATATATATATATTTTCTTTCATGCTTTAATATGGGTATTTTCTTCTAATCTTTTTTTTTTCAATTTACTCATTTTCTCTTCAACTTCGCCTAACCTCCTATTGAAACCATCACTGAGCTATTAATTTTATTTCCCATTATAGAAATAATACCTGATATTTTATATTTTTCATTTCTCTGGTGAAATTCTCCATCACGCCACGTAATACCTTGGATATATTAAATATATAGTGGTTTTAATTTTTAAAATTTTTAAATTTTATTTATTTTGGAGAGATTGAGCAAGCGTGTACACACACACAAGCAGCGAGGTGGGGGGCAGAGGAAGAGGGAAAAAGAATCTCAAGCAGACTCAGCTGCATATGGAGCAGTGGGTGGGCTTGACCCTGAGTTCACGACCTCAGCCAAAACCAAGAGTCTGACACTCAACCAACTGAGCCACCTAGGAGCCCCTTAAATACAGTGGTTTCAAACTATTACTGGTAACTTCAATGTAAGGGTCCTCTACATTTCTATTTTGTATGTATTTTTTCTTCTCTATTTATATTTCATTTTAGTGGCTGCTAGGTTTAACTGAGGGATACCCCCTTTTACGAGAAAATAAATAAATAGAGCTCCTTTGAGGCTCTGGATGATGTTATTGTCCCCCAGATGGGATGTAATTTTGTTTTTGCAGATGATCTTGCTATGAACAGATAAACAATTAATTCAGAAATTAAGCTGATAAGAAACAGGGCTTCAGCTGTCAGAATGTGGGTTTGTTTCCAGTGCACCCTGTGATATAGCCCTTTGGGGTCATGATTGGAAGCACAGATTTTTTTTTTTTT
>JAPYYM010002468.1:0-12239 GCA_028534135.1 Potos flavus
GCCTTAAGCTCAAGGTGCTGACTTGAGGATGCTTTGTGGTAACGGTGCCTACTACTAACACAAAATGTGCAACAGTCACAATAAACAATGTCTGTCAATATATTTTGGCCAAACAGCAAGGAATGCCTCCAAGCTGCTATAAAACAATTAATATGCAAGGAGATCATTTTGGCCACTGTGGTATAGAAGGTTTATAACATATAAAACACGCCCTCCTTCAAATATTTTATGTGGGAGAGTGCAGTGTGAGAACACAGAAACAATTCTAATCTTAAACAACACAATGACATAATTCAGATATCAGTTAATGGTAGCAAGTGTTGGGGAACCAACTACAACATTGGGAGGGATGCAGCTGATATTGGACAAGTAAAAGATGGCATCTTTTGTGGCCTAGGCAAGATATATATTTAAGAAGGAGCTGTGTCAATGATTTGATCCTAAACTATAAGTGCAAATTAGAAAAATGTCATAAGGGAGAAATATGCAACAATGAAAAACTACCACAGCACCTACGGATGGGCTCCTCCCTAGTGTGAGTTTAAAAGCCATGGAGGAAGCTCAGATAGTGGTCCAGCTCCAAGAGGCAGACCCCTTCACCCACTGTTAACAATTCTTGACACAGTAATTCTACTCAAACTCTTTTTCCCTGATTCTATAGCTTATGCTTTTATCAGAATACTGTTTTTAGTGGAGGGCCTACTCAAGAAAATATCCTTAGAACTTAAAAAAAAGAAATAGCAGGATTACAAAATATTCACTAGTTCAAAGAAAAACATCTTTGGAAAGGGAAGCCACTGCATGGTTATTGTCCAATCATTGTCCAGTGACCCACAGTTCACTAATTTAGAAAGTCTGATCAAAGGCAAATTTTCTTGGTTCTTTATGTTTAATTAAAAGATTAACAGTCAGTTAACTTCTGAAATTAAATATCTTTTGCCTTTCCTTCAGAAGTACTCAGTTCTTTCCATTTACGGTACGGTGGCACTTGGTAGGAAACCCTGAAAATGTGTCCCAATGCTTGCATCGTATTACCACTGTGGCTACCCCCCTAACCAGGCATAAGGGAATAACTGTGTGGCATAATCACGGAGACAAAACATTAACAGTACAGACTCCCCTTTTAATATCTGAAGGAGAAATGGTACAGGAAATCAGAGGAAAGAATGGGGCTAATACACAAAATAGCCAGAAAAGAGACCAAAAAACAAACAAACAAACAAAAAAAAAACCCTTTATAAAGATATATAAAAGCAAAAGTCATGGAGTCAAGGGAAAGCACAAGAAAATCCGCTTTCTGTTTTCATGGTTTTCATGAAAGCAGGTAACGGTCTGAAAAAATCTCTAGTGGATTATTTTACAAAAGAAACTGGTAAGGTAAAGTGTAGTCTAAAATACAAATAATATATAGGCCAAACATTATAATTACTATCCTGGCTGCTAGAAAGGAACTCTGGAGACTCTAGCTCCTTTAGCACCCAATTTGATGTCTCTGGGCAGTGATGCTGATGAATTACCTTTCAAACATATTGTGTGTGTGTGTGTGTGTGTGTGTGTGTGTGTTTCCAAGTACACTCTACAGAGTTGTGGGGACTCTCCTCCCCTTAGCTGGGTAAGTAGACATGAGAATACAAAATTACACTGGTAAGATAAATGCTATGAAGATAGTGTGCACAGAATTCTTGGAAGCATGGTTATTAGACCAGAGGGGAGGTGATCAGAAAGGTTTCCCCAAAGTAAGGACAGCTGAATCACCTCAGCAGGAACAGTGATAATAAAAATAGCCAGCACTTGTAGGGGTGCTTACCAAGGATCAGGTTCTAATCTAAAATAATATTTTTTAAAGATTTATCTATTTAGAGAGGTGGCGGGAGGAGAGGCAGAGGGCAAGGAAGAGACTCTCAAGCAGATTCCGCACTGAGCGTGGAGCAGGACACGGGGCTCCATCTCACGACCCTGAGATCATGACCTGAGCCGAAATCAGGAGAAGGACACTTAACCAACTGAGCCACCCAGGCGCTCCCTAATTGAAAATAATATTAACTCATTTAACTTTCACAATAATCTTGACAGATTGGTATTGCTATTTTACCCCCATTTTAGTATTAGAAAAACTGGGCACGGAAGGTTTGGATAACTTAGTTAAGGACACAGCTGGCAAAAAAGGAAGAGTATGTGAACCTAGGCTTTGCTCTTAGTCATTAAGCGAAGAGTGAGAGTTTAAAAATCTGCAGGGCCAAGCAGACGGTGCATAGACTTCCGAGTTCTGTCACTTAGCAGCAATAATACTTGGAGCTCGCTTTAATCGCCACAAAATTTAACTTCCTTGATTGCAACATAGATAGGAGTAGCTTACAGGGTTGTTGCCAATATTGGAGACAGCACGTTGTGAATGTAAAAACCTGTGAAATACCTGTCCTCTAGTAAGGATGGTAAGGACAGTGGTGTTGCTCAAATTCCAAAGGACGGATGCCAAGGTCTTCAGAGTGGAGTTTCCTGAGACATCCTAAAATATGGCAGTCAGAGTACACACGGACATGATTGTTCATTCGTTCAGACTCTTGTTCGACAAATATTTACTGATGTTGGGCCCTGCCAGAAATGCTGGTGATACATCAGTGGCTCAGATCAACATCGCTGGTGGAAGTTAAAGTCCAATATAGGAGCCAGACTTTAAACAGATAATTAAGTATAACCATGTGAAGAACCCCCAAAAGAGAGTGAGGGCCTATGAAAATGTATAAACTCGTCTGGGAGTCAGAAAGGGCTTCCGTGAGGACAAGGCGCTTGATTTGAGACTCAAAGTAAAAATAAGCAAGCTGGGAGGCAGAATGTGCAAATCCCATGCAAAGGGAACATTATCTGCAGGAAATTATCGTCAGCATTCGACAGAGTGGATCACTTCCTCCTCCTTGAATTGCTTTCTTCATTTGGCTTTCATGGTTCACCTCACTAGCTGCTCCTTCTCATCTTCGTTGCTAGTCTTTCTTCTCCACTCCAACTCTAAATGTTGGAGTGTTTTAGGACATTTTTTTTCCTCTTTCTACACTCATCCTGTTGGTGATCTCATCCCTTTCACGGTAGTAAAGACCACAGACATGCTGATGAGTCTCTCTCTATATATGTATCTCCAGCCTGGCACTTCTTTAAAATCCAGATTCATGCCTCCAACTGACTACTTGGCATCACCACTTGAATGTGTCTAACTGGCATCTCAAAATAAATATGTCCAAACTTTCTTTGGAGTTCTTTATGTCCCCCTCCCAACCACACCCCTAAACCTGCTTGTGCCAGTCTTCTTCATCTCAGTTAGTGACAGTTCTATCCTTTGAGATGCTCAGAACAAAAAATCTTATGGTCATCTTCGAGTCCTCTTTTTGTCATACCTCACACATCCAATCTGTCAGCAAATCCAATCTTCAGAATACATACAGAATCTGATCCCTTCTCACCACCCCCACTATCATCATACTAGTCAAAGCTGCCATCATCTCCCACCTTGATTACCGCCATAGACCCCTAACTTGTGTTCTACTTCCATCCTATCCACATCAGTCAACTCCCACACAGGGACAGAATGAATTGTTACAATGTAAGTCGTATCAGATCATATCACACAGCCTATGATTACTTGGCTCGGAATCCTCCAATGGTTTCCCATCTCATTCACAGTAAAAGTCTACAGAATGTTCTACAAGGTCCTACCCAATATACCTCCTGCCACCAGTACCTGCCCCTCCCTCCTTACCTCTCTGACTCACCTCCTACATATTCTGCCCTTTGTTCATTCCACTATAGCTGTTCTCCTTGCTGATGCACTAACCCACCAAAGCATACTCTTCCCTCACGATCTTTATCCTTGTTGTTAACTCCCTTCACCTGCACTGATTGGGGGTGGGGGGTGTAAATAAAAGGTCTCAAATTCAGCAGAGAAATCTGACCTAGATATATACATTTGTGAGTTTCCAGCATATAGAAGGCAACTAAAGTCATAGCAGGGTTAAGATTTCCTGTGGAAAGTAGAGGGAACAGAGAAAAGGGCCCAAGAGTGGGGGACACTGATGAAAAATAGCTCACAAAGGCAAATTAAATGAAGCAAGCAGAGAGCCAGTAAGGTAAGGATAGATGGAGGGGAGGGGAGGGGAGGGAAAGGAAAGGAAGGGGAGGAGAGGGGAGGGGAGGGAGAAAGGAAATTATGATGCTGCAGAAAGCAAGGGCAGAAAATGTTCATAGGAAGTAAGTAACTGGTGTTGAAGGCAAGGCAATCTGTGCCTCAGGTAACCTATGACTACCAAGAGAGATGGGGAAATTATCATACCCAGGAGACCTAGTACCTAAACATCCTGTCCTACCCCCACATCACCAGGGGAAAAACCTCATTCACTGACACGCACATATTAAACAGAAGTTTAATCTGAGTAAATATATTGTTTGATATAGATCTGCAACTACAAATATGAACAACCAAGATTGACTGAGTAAAACAAAACAAAACAAAACGAAAAACACAACAGAGAGAACAAAACCATGGTGACATCTTGGACCCTCTGGAAAATCTATAGTAGTCTTTAAAGTTTAGCAAATACCCTTAGCCCAAGTGATTAAACTTTCTTTGTATATCTATAGATCATGCATCCTTTCCAAGAAAAAACAGAGCACTTCTGTACTCACGAAACAGAAACCAGACCTCCCTTGCATGACCCCCAGACACTAAGGAACCAAAGCCCCCTGCGTAATCTCCAAGCACTGAGATAACCTCTGTAGCCGGCACCTTTAAATCTGCACATAATCAAGAAATGTTACAGACCACTGCACTCCCCTTACTGATTAACTGCCCTAAACCCCTTTAATAATTCTTGGGCTAGGCAGAAACCTTGGAGCTGGCCTTTGGACAAGAGTCCACCTTCTCCGTGGGTAGCTGGCCTCTTGAATAAAGCTCATACTCCCTTTCCAATCAAAACTCATCTCTTGAGTATTGGACTTTCCAGCAACAGGCAGCCGAATTTGGGTTTTGGTAAAAATGGTTCTTTGAAAAGGTTAATAAAATGAATGGAATGTTAGCAACACTGGTCAAGAAAAAGAGAAAAGATAAATGGTAACTATCAAGAATGGAAAAATGGGAGGGGGCACCTGGGTGGCTCAATCATTAAGCGTCTGCCTTCGGCTCAGGTCATGATCCCAGGGTCCTGGGATTGAGCCCCACATCCAGCAGGAAGCCTGCTTCTCCCTCTCCCACTCCCCCTGCTTGTGTTCCCTTTCTTGCTATGTCTCTGTCAAATAAATAAATAAAATCTTAAAAAAAAACACAAAAGAATGGAAAAATGGGGACCCAACTATAGATCAGCAGACATTAAAAGATCACAGAATTATGGGCAGTATAAAACTATAAACTCTAAAATTCACATGGAAATTCAAGAGATCCCAAATAGCCTCAACAATCTTGAAAGGGAAGAACAGTTTTGAGGCCTCATACTTCTGATTCTGAAAGTGTGCCCCATAGGGTTAATGAGGTAAAAATTAGTAGAAAACTTAAAGCTTGTTTTTCAGAGGAATGTTTCTCCTTAATCAGCTAGCTGTTTCTTTTCAGACCCCACTAACAAATACACCAGCCTTTTCTGCAGTAGCCTGGACTCCAAATCAACTGATACAGACATCAAGTCAATGCCTGCACACATGAGCCAAGCGTCCCACAGTTACCTCGGCTTTATTATGTTCAAAGTCTTCACCCTAGAGGGAACGCGAGCTTCATTAACATAACATATGATGTGTGTACAGGCATATTTTCTAAGTAAGCCTGCACAACCTTACACCTGCCTTTACAAGCCATGACGAAGTTCCCCTTTCTGAATATTCATCCTAAACCCTGAATTTAAAAAAACTCTGCTTACCCCCTGCTCGGGAAGTCACGGCTTTGGAAATTATTCCCCATGATCTCATTTGCCGCAAATAAAGATTACTTTATGTAACAAGGCTCCCTGGTATAATAGCTATCTATAACTCACCAAGGAACGAACTCATATTAGTCCAGTTACAAATTCAAAACTTACTACAAAGCTACAGTAATCAAGTGTGTGGCTGGCATAAAAATAAACATATAGATCAATGGAATTGGGAGCCCAGACCTTCACATAAGCCTTCATATATGTAGTTAAGTGATTTTCATCAAGAATGCCATGACTATTCAATGGGGAAATGAGAGCCTTTTCAACAAATGGTGTTGGGTAAACTGAATATCCACATGCGAATGAATGAAGTTGTAGACCCTTATCTAACATCTAAATATAAAAATTAATTCAAAATGATCACAGACCTAAATTTAAGGACTTAACCTATGAAATACTGAGAAGAAAATGCAGGGGGAAATACTTAATGACACTGGATTTTGCAATGATTTCTTCAAAATGACACCAAAATTAGAACTGTGCCCCATAGGGTTAATGAGGTTAAAACTTGTCACCTGGACCTCCTGGGTGGCTCAGTCAATAAGGGTCTGCCTTCAGGGCTCAGGTCATGATCGCAGGGTCCTGGGAGCAGGGTCCTGGGATTGACCCTGCATCAGGCTCCCTGCTCAGCAGGAAGCCTGCTTCTCCCTCTCCCACTCCCCCTGCTTGTGTTCCCTCTCTCACTGGTCTCTGTCAAGTAAATAAAATCTTTAAATAAATAAATAAATAAAACTTGTCACCAGCAAGGCCCCTACTGACACCCTTTCTTCTTCACAGGAGTTAACCTTATCTTTTAGAGGCAAACAACAGGAAGAACCTCACAGGCCTGCCCAGTTTGAGATTGACCACACCAGAGCAGGGGGACCACAGAGTATCTGACAGTTACCTCTACCTCATTGTACCATTAAAGTTTCCACCCAAAGACGAGCACAAGCTTTAACGTAACACAGGATACATGTATAGGCATGTCTTCGAAGCAACCTATACTAGTATAAAAGAAAAACATGTCTTGGAATAAATTTTTTTTTAAGACTTTGTCAGAGAGAGAGAGAGTGTGCACACAAACGGGGGAGCAGCAGGCAGAGGGAGAAGCAGGCTCCCCGCTGAGCAAGGACCCCGATGCCGGACTCGATTCCAGGACCCTGGGATCGCGACCCGAGCAAAAGCAGACGCTTAACCAACTGAGCCACCCAGGCGTCCCTCAGAATAAACTTAACAAAACATGTACAGACCTGAATTCTCAAAACTCTGCTAAGAGAAATTAAAGAAAACCTAAATAAATGGAGAAATACAGCATGTCTGTGGTTCTGAAGACGTGGTATTGCTAAAGTGTCAGTTCTCCCCAAATTGACCCCCACCAAATGGACCACATTCCTGAATGTGAAACGTGTAATAATGGAGATTGTAAATAGACACAGGAGCATATCTCCATAAACTCAATGAAGAGAAAAACCTCAAATAAGACACAAAAAGGAAAAGGTAAAGTGATTTACATCAAAATTAAGAACTTCTATTCATTTTTAGGCTACCATCAATAGAATAAAAAGGCAAGCCAGAATGGAAAAGATAACATTGAAACACAATACATATAAGGAACAAAAAGACTCTTATCCAAAACATACCAAGAACTATTACGACTCTATACAACAAAGGAGGAAAAAAAAAAACCAAAAAACACCCACAAAAATGTGCAAAAGACACACTTCACAAAAATATTCAAACCACCAATAATCACAAAAGGATGCTTAATGTCATCAATACCAGGAAATACAAATTTCAGCCTCAATAAGGTATCACTGTGCACCCATTAGAATAATCAAATTTTTCTTTAATTGACAGTATCAAGGGTCAACAAAAATGGGGAACAGGAACTTTCATAAACTGCTGATGAGAATATAAACTGATACAGCAACTCTGAAAAAGTTTAGCATTATCAATGGAAGTAGGATAAAGTCATACTTGTGACCCAGCAATTTGAATAAAACAGTAACACGAACACATGTACACTGCTATTCGTTTCCTGGGGCTCCCAAAACAAAGTACCACAAACTGGTGGTTTAAAGCAAAAGAAATTTATTGTCTCAAAGTTCCGAAGGCTAGAAGTCCAAAATCAAGGTGTCAGCAGGGCCATGATCCTCCTGAAACCTATAGGGGAATTTTTCCTTGCTTCTTCCTAGCTTCTGATGATTTGCTGGTAATCTCTGGAATTCCTAGGCTTGTAGATGGATCACTCCAGTCCTTCATCTTTGCATGGTGTTCTCTTGTTGTCTCTTCACATGGCCTTCTTTTTTATAAGGACATCAGTCATACTGGATTAGGGGCCCAGCCCAATTAAGATTAGCATGACCTCATCTTGACTAATTACATATGCAATGACCCTATTTCCCAATAAGGTCACATTCTCAGGTACTGGGGGATGGACATACAATTCAGCCTATGATATACAAATGTACAAGAATATTCATAAAAGTTTTTCATAATAGCCAAAAACTACAATCCAAATGTCCACCACCATTAAAACATTTTAAAAGCTATAATCTGTTTATGTAAAAGAATGCTACACAGAAATGAAAATAAAGAACTACAATAACATGAAACAACTTTGATAAACCACATAAAATATTAAACAAAAAAAAAAATTAAACAAAAGACATACATGAAATACTGAATCCACTTATATCAAAAATAAATAGGCAAAAATAAATAAATAAATAAATAAATAGGCAAAAAAATAGGCAATCAAAACTATACTTATTTATTTATTTATAAATAAAGATTTATTTATTCATTTGACAGAGACACAAGCGAGAGAGGGAACACAAGAGTGGAAAGGGAGAAGCAGGCTTCCCACCGAGCAGGGAGTCTGATGCGGGGTTTGATTCCAGGACCCTGGGAACATGACCTGAGCCAAAGACAGACTCTTAAGGACTGAGCCACCCAGGCGCCCCAACACTATACATTTATTTAGAGATGCATGGCTACATAGTAAAAATGTAAAGAAAACAAGTGATAAAACTAGGATAAGGGTGAGCTATAATCAAAAGGACAAGTGTGATTAGGAGAGGACATAATGGGGATTCTGGGGTATTGACAATATTCAACTTCTTTACCTGCATGGTGATTTACACAGGTATAATGAGTTGTACTCTTATTATTTTCTGTACTTTTCTATAAGTGATATGTATTTTATAATGTAGTTGAAAGGAAAGCTTTGCTGAAAAAAATTGGAAAAATACTTGAAGCAAGTATGACAAAGAGTTAATATCTTTTATGTCTCAAGTTCATGCCTAAATAAATGGAAAATAAGCAAAGTCCAAAATTTTATAAAATATATTGCCCTTTATAAGAGAGGAAATGAGAAAATATCTACTCCTTTGTAGAAAAGAAATCTAGTGAAGGTAAACTAGAAACTGGTTATTTTGGGGGAGTAGGAATGAGGTGGAAAAGACAGAAGAAATGAATGGGGGTGAGGAGGTAGGGGTGTGGCACTGAGAATCTTTTTTGGACAGCTCTGACATTTAGAGCCATGTTAGTATCACGCACACCTCAAAACAATACAACAACAACAACAACAAAGCAGAAAGAATCAGTTAAGATGAAGTGGAAAACTAAACTGGAATTAAAAACAGAACCAAATGTAATGAGCCATTTAATAAGTGAGTAATATAACCACAATGAAGAGGAAAAAATATTAATCCAAATAATTTTTAAACACAGTATATGAACTATATATATAATCTTTGAGCTAAAGACAAAAAGAACCCTAAGCAAATACTGAACTCTTACAGGTTTCTTTTTTGCAGTAGTATAGGTTACTAATTCTAAAACTTTGTTATTCTAGGATTAAGCAAATAAATAACATTATAGCGAACGGCAACCAGAATTCTCATCAGTGTGGAAGAAAGTTATAAATATGGAAGAGAATAGTGAACCCAGTAGTCATGGACTGCAACTGATGGTATCCATGTGAACTGATGGCTTTTTATACATAAAATAGACAGATACTGACGTGTGTGGATGTACTGCATATTCATTCACCCATGTATGTATGTATCTATTTCTTAATTGTCAACTGACAAGGCCTAGAGGCAATGACACCCCAGGAGCAAATGAGTACATGTAGCACACACATCCTGGATTTCCAAATGCATTTTCCACCAAAAGGTACCAGGGGTCCTTAGAGAAATGGCTGACTCCAGGGTTGGGATAACCCTGAAACATGTTACTGTGTTAACATGTAAAGAAAATGCTCAATAAATGACGGGTCATCTCAAAAGGACACAGGAATCAGCTTGAAGGAACCCCCATTGGCCCAATCTGAGACAAAGGTGAGCATCAATGTAAATAATGATAGCAAAGAAATAAAATTTGTTGAATACATTAAGAATCCAGGAGTCCACGGGTCCACAATGATATAAATAAGCAGGGAAGAAAGGAAAGCTATTCTTTATAACAACAACAACAGCAACAAAAACCCAATAAATATAAAAGGACTGATGGAATTAAAAAATGGACATTGGGCAACCATCATAGTAATAAATAATTCAGAGAAAAATGATCAATGGATGATACCTACTGGGTAAAATGTTGAGGAATAATAGGATATTTACAGAGCCTTACACTATTTCCCCCACAAGATACCTATAAGTTACAAAAGGAAAAATAGTAACTTCACAGTGGAATAACCTAACAAACACTACTTTAACCAAGTGATCAAAGTTAACGTCACCAGAAATGGGGCAAATTGACAGCATGTGCCTCCATAAGCACCTTTTCGTGGTATTCCTCACAAAAACGCGTGAGGTGAATTTAATCATGAAAATATATCATGCACACCCAAATTGAAAGTCAACAAAGTAACTGGCCTAAACCCTTTAAATATCAAGTCATGAAAAACAAGGAAGATTAAAGAATTGTTCTAGATCAAAGCAGACTAAACACACAGGGCAACTAAATCCAATGCATAATTCAAGATATTCTTTTGCTGTGAATTTATTATTTTGCTGTAATTTCTTGGCACCATTGGCAAGATCTAAATAAGATCTACAGATTAGATAGTCGTATCATGCCAGCTTAATTTTGATAATTGTACTGTGGCTATGTAAGTGAATGTCCTTGATTTTAGGATATGCAACAGACACAATCTGAAATTAAAGGTATAAGTGTGTATTATATAGATATACATAGAGAGAGAAAGAAAGAAAAAGCAATTGACAGTAAAAGTTAGAAGCAAGAAATTAAAGAATAAAATAAGTATGGAAAATGTTAATATATGAGGAATTTGGGCAAAAGGTATATATAGGAATTTTTTTATACTATTCCTACAAATCTTCTATAAGCTTGCAATTATGTCAAAATAAAAAGCTAAAAATCTTACCATACAAAAATCAGACATTTCATAAAAGCAAAATCAAAGATGAGAAATTATTCAATTACTTAAAACATATTTTTGCTACTTAATTGGCACTAAAAACAAAAATGACAATATTCAGTGGTAGCCAGGTTCTGGAGAAGTACTTTCATACTTTACTGTTTGAATAAGTGGTTCCAAACCTTTTGAGAAAAACAACTTGACAATATGAACTTAGAGTTATAAAAAAGAGAGAGAGTATAGATTCCAGGGATTCTACTGGTAGGACTCTATCCTAAAGAAAAAGCACTGAAGAAAAGCCATTATACACAAACGTAATCACTACAGCCTTAAGTAGAATACAGGGAGAGTTTAAAGAAAACAGAATCACTCATGGGAATTATTCAGTCACTAAAATAAATAGTCTATAAAAACTAAGTAAACATGAAGAAGTACTTACAGAAGACACAGTAATATGATAAAAGTAAAATTGCACAAAGAGAATAATTACAAGCTGCAGTTTTAAAAATAACTATGCACAAAGAAACTTCATAGCACTGTTACAGTATTTGTAAGAAGTTTTTCTCTTTTATCTTTCAAATTGTAACTTTATTATTTTAATACTGAGAAATACACAATAAAAGAAAATGAGCTTAGTTACTGCTTTCACACTAATCCTTTATGTTTACAAAGTGCATCTGAAAACATTTCAGTGAGAGAAATAAGGGAAAAAAGTCATGAGAAAGTGATTTATATAAATACCTTTATTTTGTTTTTGGATGTATATAGCAGTATACATTTGAGTAAGGAGGCTGCTCAAGTCCAATAAGGGAAAGGTTACAAAACATACATAAAAAATATTCATATCAAAAGCATGAGGATCTTTACATCCTTTTTTAAAGAACAAGCACGTTCATACAAATGGAAGGGTTGTGACAAAGAATTTT
>JAPYYM010002469.1:0-12234 GCA_028534135.1 Potos flavus
TTTAAGCTGTTTACCTCTGGATGTGTATTTTTGAAATGTTTTTATTTTTCTTGGTGAATTCTGCTTTTATATTCTTTTATTACTGAATTTATTACTCAGTGGGGATTAATTCAGATATATCTTAAAAGTACTAGTTCAGAGGAATTAAAATACCTAAAAAAAGATGACCCAAATAACCTCTTGACATTTTCTGGAGTGGAAAATAAAGACTAAGTAACAGAATATTGAAACACAAGAAGATTTCAGTGAATTCAGTGTGAATTTCAGATTTCACAAGAAGAAAGCATCTTAAAGAGTTCATTTTAATTAATTTCTCTTAATGCTTCCCTGATAGTTAACCCTTTGTCTCTTTTCTCTTTCCGGAAATGGAGCCAAGGCCCAGGCCCTAGAGTTCTGTCTCGTCTTAATAATTCACTTTTACAACCATACTAGCAGGTTGTCTCTACGTTTAAGAAATGTAAACTTCTTAATAAAGTTAAGAAGTTAATAAAGCAATAAGAACCTTGACTTTTACATTTCCCCAGTTTTGTGGGTTCCAATTTACAGCGTCAGCATTACATTATCATAGTTTATTTTCCCCATGATTTATCAAAACGAAATGGTAAACTTGATGTCAGGTTGTCAAATATGGAATTGACCAAGAATTTTGAGATCCAGGAAAGCCTTTCATTATTTCAACCTTACTTTTTCAACTCTTAACTTGTACCTTTGGAAGAAATGAGAAAAGTGGATGACTTTTAATTAATTTTTTAATTAATTTTTTAATAAACTTTTTTCTCTTATTCCTGTAACAACATGATTTTAATACCAGATTTTTCACTGTAGAACCAGTAAGCCATATTAATTTCTTACCAACACTGTACAGTGAAGGGACTTGAAGTCTTCTTTGAAAGTTGGGTGACCGTGGTGCCTCCAGGGGACTACACTTGGCTAAGTAATGGAACCAGAAGAGTCACAGAAGCTGGTTGTGGGTGTGGCCAGATGGTAAGAGGCAGTGCAAGTTGTCCTGCAGGGAACTGAGCGGTATAGCAATTATTTCGATTCCTTATTTCTTCATGTGATCCAATTCTGTCAGGATTATTTCTTCTACTGAAGAGAATGAGGGTAATTGGGGGGAATATCTTTCTAGGATCATGCAGCAGGCGAAGGTGGAAGAAAAAGAGAACATTATTTGGCTTCTCCTAACTGTAGCCTTGCAACTTTGTGCTTACATGCAGGTGTTCTTCCCCTACCTCTCCAACCTGTGCCTTCCCCGGGGACACAGTGTGGGGCCTTCTTTCTGTCCATCTCTCTCTGTAGGCAGTAACCTCAGCTGTCTCTTTTATGCTAAGAACTCTCAAATGCCTAGCTCTGATTTTGACTTATTCAACTCCAGAACTGTTTCCCCATCTGCCTATTAGATGTGTTTAGTTATTTAAAATTTAGTATGTTCGTATTAAATTAAACCATTTTTCTCTACTCTCCTTATTCATTCCTGCCCTTAGGTATAGTCTTCAAATTTCTTTACATGTGCTTTATCCCAGTCATGTTTTCTCACAATTTTACTATCACTTTTGATTCATCCTTTTTTCTTTTTAATTTTAAGTCCTCTTCATTTTTCCTTTGAAATGGTCCTCCATTATGTCTGCTACCTCCCTGCCTTAGGTTTATGCCCTGATTACTTCCTCGGTCTGTTTACCGGCGGCCTTCCCTCCAGATTCTCCTTTTACTCACTAATCCTGTTGTCCCCTGTGCCCGTGCTAAATGAGCCTCCCCTGCCAGACTCCTATGATGTTGACCACCCAGCTCCCTCAGTTCATCTGGTCAAAGTTCTCCTCAGCCTCAAAGGCTCTCTCTAATCTGGTATCATCTGGCTTAGCTCTCACTAAGCAGGTGATCTTAAGTAAGATTATTTTACTTCTTTGAGCCTCAGTTTTTTCTTCTATAAGAGAGCTATTTTAAGATTCCTTCAATTCTAAAATGATGGCTGTAATATTTTCACACCAGATATTCTGAGCAATTGCAATATGTCCGGTGTTGTTCTAAGCAGTCCCTTCTCTCAAGAAATGCACATAATCTGATAGAAAAGACAGAATTTGTTGGCAAAATAGTCACACAAAGAAAGTAACATATAATGATAAATTAATATACGTGTTCTGAAGTTCTGTGGATTCATAAGAGTGGAGGTTCAGGGAAGCTTCTCGGAGTAACTGACCCTGCAGCTGAGTTGCACAGGATACAAGGGAGTTGACCAAAGACCTCAGATAGAAGAGTGGATTTCTTGGAGAATATGTGCAAAAGACAGTATGGAGAGAGGTATCATGTCAGATTACAGGAAATGGAAACAGGGAAGAGTAAGGGAACCAGTGCTATGAGGTAAGGCTGTAAAGAGAGGCAGACACCAGGCCTTAGAGGCCATAATCAAGGATTTTGGGATTTTTATCTTAAGAGTAGTGAGAAACCGTTGAAGAGCTGTCCGCAGGACATGTATGTGGTAGGGGAGGGAGGAGGTGTGTGTGTTGGTATGGTTATACCTGCGTTTTGAAAAGGTAACTCTATTTGCAGGGTGGAGAACACTAAGAGGAGCTAGAGCAGATGGAAGGGAGCAATTAGGAGAATATTGCAGTAGTACTGGTGAGAGGTAATTATAAGGTGGATCAAGGAATGGTGATAAGAAATAGGGAGAAGTGAAAGAATTGGTAGATATTGGGAAGGCAAAATCTACAGACCATGGTAATGAAGAAGGGAGATAGTGGGTAAGGGAGAAAATTTAAACATGGCTTCTGGGTCTCTGACTGGTCTAACTGGATGGATGGTGGTTTGTCCCCACAAAGTTCATATGTTGAAATTCTAATATCCACTATGATAGTATTTGGAGATGGGGCCTTTGGGAGTTAATTAGGTTTAGATGAGGTCATGAGGGTGGGGGCTCCCTCATGATGGGATAATACACTTACAAGAAGAGACGCCAGAGAGCTTGCTGTCTCTCTCCCTCTGCCATATGAGGACACATTGAGAAGGTGGCCATATGCAAGCTAGAAAGACAGCCTTCACCAGAAGCCAATAATGCTGGCACCCTGATCTCAGCATTCCAGCCTCTAGAAATGTGGGAAAATAAATTTCTGCTGTTTAAGCCACCAGGCTCTGGTATTCTGTTATGGCAGCCCAAGCTAAGACAGGTGGTAATCCTGATTCCTGAGATGAAAATACTTGAAGAGAACCACACTGTTTTTGATTTGGTTTGGTTTTCATTTGTGAGGGTATGGAGAGATCATGAGTTTTGTCCTGGATATGTTGAGTTTGTGGCAGTTATTCATACAGCTCTGGAGCTCACGGGACCAGGAGCTCATGAGACCAAGAGCAGTGATAAAGGATTGAATGTGTTAGAGTCTTTGGGATATAGATTCTAAGTCAAGCCATGGGCCTGAATGAGAGATTACTCAGGGGAAGAGTAGAGAGGAAGTAAAGAAGTAAAGAACCTAAGACTACATCTTGAGGAAGTCCAGTCAGGATTTTACTGGCCAGGAGGAAACTGTGGGCTAAGAGGAGAATTTGAAAAGCATAATGTCCAAGAATCCAAATTATTAGTGCTTTGAGACACGGAAAGATGAGTAATTGAAAATATCTAGTAGATTTACAGACATTGTGACTACAAGTGTTTTCCCCTATCAGGTTAACCTGGATAGAAAATAGTCTAGAATGCATTGAGGTAAACATGAGGGGGAAAAAATAGTAGAAGTAGAGAGTATAAATAACTCCTTCAAGAAGTTTTGTGAAGAGTAATAATAAAGGGTAGTATATGAAGGAGCATCTGGGATCATGGTTTGGGGATTTTGTTTTTATGATGAACTTGGGTTTTCTCATATTTAAATAGTCACAAGAAGAATCCAGTTGAGAAAAGGATTAGGTAAACTAAAAAAGAGAAAAGATCAACTTGGGTGCCTAAGAAAGAGGGAAGGAGAAGGAGAAGAATCCATACATATTTGAAAGACCCAATTTTAAATTAGAGAAGCAACAGATTCTCTATTTTGCATAACAGATTAAGGAAGGAAAGGAAGGGGGCATATGCAGGTAGTTTTTTAGTTTGGTAGCAAGAAATTGATGGTAATGTAATGGCTTTAACTTTCTCCATGAAGCTAGAAGCAAGATCACCTATTGAAGTTGAAGAGGGATAAGAGGGGTTGATGGTTTGGAGGCAAAATGGCTTGACATCATCTTCCAATGTGACTTTTTCATATGCCATGTGCATTCTCATCTCTGTGTCTTTTTTAACTTTTATATCATGGAAATTTTCAAATATACACAAAAGCATACTCCTACTAAAGTAATTGTCAGCTGTGGGCAGTACCGTTTCTTATGTACACCTACCCACTTCCTCACCTTCTCTACTATTTCGAAGCAAATCCCATGTATCATATTATATCATCTGTAATATTTCAATATTAAGAATCTCTACAATATAAGAACTTTTAAAAGCATGATCACAATACTATTATCAAACCTAAAGATAATCATTCTTCAGTGTTATCAAATATGTAGTTAGTGTTCAAATTTCCAGTTATCTCATATATATCATAATGTGTGTGGAGAGGGGGTAGGGGAAAAATGTGTGTGGATGTGTGGGTATTTGTGTGCATGTGTATTTCTTGGTTGTTGTTTTTTTAACTAGAAGCCACATATGTTCTATGCATGACTCTTGGTTGATATGTCTTTCTAGTTTCTTTTAATTGTTAGGTTTTCTCCTCTATCATTTTTCATCTCTTGTACTTTATATATGGAGAAGCCAGATCATTTATCTTGTGGAGTTTACCACAGTTTGGATTTTTTTTAAAGATTGTATTTAGTTATTTAGTTGAGAGTAAGCAAGTGGGGAGAGCGATGGAGGGAGAAGGAGAGAGGGGGAGAGAGAGAGAATCCCAAATAGACTCCCACTGAGTGCAGAGCCCCATGCAGGGCTCCACCTCACAGCCCTGACATCATGACCTGAGACAAAACCAAGAGTCAGACCCTTGACCAACTGACCCACCCAGGCGCCCCTATCACAGTTTGGATTTTGTCTACTCCCCTGTCTTCTATATTTGCTACATAAAAATTGGTAGTTGGTTTAACCTGTTCAAGTTTGCTTATTATTTTTTTTTTTAGCAAGACTGTTCTGTAAAAGGGTTTGTGTTATTCTGTCAGAAGACACATAATATCTGAAGGTCTCTTTTTGTGATGTTAAAGGCCATTGATGCTGAATGCCTGAATTCATTGGAGATTACAAACAGTAATATTTTCATGCTAACACTCCTTGTCCATGTATTAACTCAAATACTTCCATAAAAAGAAGCATTCCTTCATCTACTACTTGTTTACTCAATAGTATTGCTCATCTAAGGAAGGTAGGATAAATACTGAATTCTGTTCCTTTTTTTAAAATGAGTTTTTTTAAATTAGTTGATTTCCTAAAGGAGAAGAATTTTTTTACAATGTATGCATGATCAAATCATCATGTGTATCTTAATAAAGCTAGGGGAAAATGAATTATTTTTCTAGCATATTCCATTGGTGGCCAATTAGTTGTTGCTTGGTATTATTCTTAAGTCATTATTTTTAATGCTACTCAGATTATCTCATTGGAAGTGGGAGCCTCTAGAAATTGGATTCTTCGTGTTTTTAATCTTCTCTCACTGTGGGATCCTTGTTCCCTTATCGCAAAACAAAATTGGGCTGTTCCCAAAAAGTAGCTCCGCTGTCTCCAACCCAGGATGAGTACAAGCCATCACTGAAAAAAGCAAAAAAGAAAGAGAAAGGACATAGACATCAAAATTCTGCCAAGGGGCGCCTGGGTGGGTCATTGGGTTAAAGCCTCTGCCTTTGGCTCAGGTCATGGTCTCAGGTCCTGGGATGAAGCCCCGCATCGGGCTCTCTGCTCAGCAAGGAGCCTGCTTCCCCCGCACCTGCCTCTCTGCCTACTTGTGATCTCTCTCTCTCTCTGTCAAATAAATAAATAAAATCTTAAAAAAAAAAAAAAGAGCTGCCAAAATTATTAGAGAAATAGAATGTGCTTAGCCCTTTTTGATGACCGTTTAGAGAGAGAGAAGTTCATTTAGAGAAGTTCAATTTAATACACTTGTTTTAGAAAACCAGTACATTTACCCTATAATCAGAGCATTTATGTTGTGATTGGAGAGGGGGGATAAAATGTAGTCAAAAAAGTCAATGCCTGATCATAAGGATATGTGTACAAGAATAATGCTAGTGGTGATGATGCCCGCATCCCAGTTGTAAGCACCATGTACTGGCGCCGGCTGACCCGGGCAAGAACATGTGTCAGGCCCTGTCGCTGAGCCTCCTCAACAGCACGTGGGACAGCTTATTCCCAGTTCCACTTGGTCTGCCATTGTTAATTGGACCACTCACATCTGCCACTGCTGAGATCTTTACACTTCACACCTTCAATAAAAATACATTGATCTCATTGTCATGGGCAACTTTCCAGGTTTTCTAGTTCTCACACCTGTGAATACTCAGTCTCCACTATCCATTATCATCAGGAGTATGTTTACTTGGACACTGTCATAAAAATCTGAATTTGAATTGCTGAATAAGAAAAAATATTCTATGACCTAATATTAAAAAAATATTTTTATTAGAGATACTGTATTTCATAAAGTCAAGCTTGATTACAGATTTGTTCTGTGTTTTGCATTTACCTCTCTGAAATGGGCGTCGGGGGTAGGAAGCACCATCATTCCTGTGCCTATACATAGCCACCACCATGTATGTACTATTTACCGAGCAAGCCTTGCTTGTCTTAAAAAGAAAAAAAAAAGTGTCTTTTACAAATAAAATTCCAAAGGATGAAACACTTAACAAAGAAGTTTTCTTTCATAAATGTTATGATTTGGGTATAACAAGCCATATTGAATCCATTGGGTTTTTGGTAATAGATTTCAAAATACATCATAAATTTAAGTAATATGATGACTAATGGATCAAGTAAAGTTGGAACATTTTAAATGAGAAAATAGCTGGAACAGTTTTCAGGAAACTTTTCCAATTGATGTTTGGTCCCCCACAAGGTGTGTATTAACATAAACTTAAGGGAATCACCTCTGGGGCTTGAATTCGCTCTCTGATTTCATTACTACAATATGATTCTTTCCTTTCACTATTAAGTCATCTCCGAGGGTGATGGGAGTGTAAAATAAGTATAATTTATTTGTATTTGTCTAATCTCCTTTTAACTCAATAGTCATCTCATCATTCTGTTTCCTGGTACCTGTTCAGAAAGTTTTGAAGTGTGATTAGAATCTGATAATTGACAAGCATTGGTTTACTTGGTAATTTAAAGATATAGAATGTGTTCTGGGGATGGTGAGAAATTATATCTGGCAAAGGAATAGATGACTCAGCTGGGAGATTCTCTATTACTGCATATTCTTAAAACCTAAACTTTGAAAGTAATCCATTTATTAA
The DNA here is from genome assembly GCA_028534135.1 of Potos flavus. Taxonomy (NCBI): domain Eukaryota; kingdom Metazoa; phylum Chordata; class Mammalia; order Carnivora; family Procyonidae; genus Potos; species Potos flavus. Next base: position 7,441 of record JAPYYM010002469.1, read on the forward strand.
AATTTGATGAGGAGTATGAAAAAATTCTAAACCTTTTAAAACAATCTGATAATAATTGGAATAAAATCCACATTGACAATTTATGCCTGGTTCTTTATCCAGTTCTTTATTCCATTTCCTGTAAAACATTATTATAGCTCCCACTGTGTCTCTGTTGAAGAAAACTTTTCTAGTCCATTTTTATTACTGTTTTCATCTTAATAATGAAGTTAACGTTTTTCATGAGTTTTCAAGATAAATACCAGAAAATACAAAATACATTGCTCAATTTCTATTCTTTTTGTTTAAAAATGCCAGACTCTTTTGTTGCATAATTTTTCCCATTTGTAAAAATCATCTTCCTGTCATTATGAAACAGAAAATATTTATAATAAAGGCACTAATTTTTCTACCTAAAAAAGTGATCACTAGTTCAAGGATGTGAAAGTTTTAAAGGCAGTGGGTGGGTAATAAATGTAACAGTACGAATCTGTTACACTTTCAGATATGATAGTAACTTCATGATTTTAGTTGAAGGATTCATACATGTCAATGGACTTTACCCAAACCGTAATGGGCACTATTTCATTTGTGGTGCTTTTCATTCTGGTACATGCTTCCTGTCCCTTGGTGGAGCTGGCACTTTTGAAAGGAATACCTGGTATTACAGAGTAGCCTCATTTCAGCTCTGCTTTTAGGGCTCTTGGCTTTACAGCACTCTCCAGCTTGTCCAAATGGGGCTACCCAGTCCCTCTGTTTACACCTGGACCCAGCTCTAGAGGGACAGGGATGAGGGACTGCATGTGCCACTGGGGGCACCGTGCAGAGATGTTGCACTGTATGCAAAGCAAACATACAAAAAAAATTAAGGTTAATTATTTAAATGTTTTAAATCTCGATCTGTTTCTTACAAAAAGTTAACAACAGCTGTCTTGTGCTATGTACATATAGTTCTACTAGAGTTTTGAACTTTATGAAAACTTTCATCCACTGTGTTAAGTGACTGCGAGATTGTACTCCTAGGTTTAAGATCACCCAAAGAATGAAGTTTTGATGTATACATCAGTTTTGACATGACCCCCCCCAGGAAGGATAAGTCAAGCAACTGAAGTGTTCAAAGAAGAAACCCTCCTTGACTAACCCACGGATTTGAGAGAGGGTTGTCTAGAAACCAGCACAACAAAAAATTAACAGTAAAAATTCACATTTTAAATTCATGAAACAAAAGAAATATATAAGAAATTTAAGCTTTCAACATATTTTTAAAATCTATAGCATTTATGCTTCTGAAGTTCTTAAAGTTTAAAGTCACACCAACACTCTTGAAACAAACTGTATGGGAGAGGGAGATCCAAGGTACTACTTCAGAATGTCTTTTTCCTAAAATTTATTGAGTCCTGATCAGTTGTTATGTATAAATTAGTGACCTAATAGAGATTCATGACTTTTAAAGATAGGACAAGACAGGCAACTGTATTAATTATATACTTGCCATCTCCGTTTGAAGCCATTAGACTTGTATGCAGTATGTATTGTGGGCTGTCCTTACTGTTGCTTTGGGAAATGGATCTTTCTGATTTCAGACTATTCAGAGTAGTTATATTTGACAAAAATAAGGTCAATAATGTGACTCAAATAGATTTATAGTTGAAATTCATCAATAGAATTAGATTTTAGTACACATTTCTTTTTCTGAATTACCAGCATTTGAACTCTATTGACAAAAAGAAACCTTTCAAAATGTATTTTGTAATACAAGCCGGGTCCTATGAAAGAATATATTCTCGCTTGTGAATTGACCTACTTTAGATAGCACCAAACTGACCTGTGCTTTTGAGTTTTACCAGTTTAACTGACTCTGGTCTAGCGTTAAAGCCCCTAATTTTAATATGCCTTATTTGGTGTTAGTAAGTTCAGGAAGTGTCCTGTGGCTTCCCTAATATTTAGGAATAGCATTCCATTTTTTTCACCTTCTACAGAAGGGCCATGAGCAACGTTCTACTACCTTGTTGGAGGGGCCATGGAGAGTGGAAAGCAAACCTCAAAAACTAACCTAGTACACATCTGGTTAATACATAGGCCTAAAGTGGGCTTCCCCTACATATGAGAGCCATGGACATATTCAAGCTGTTTGGCCTTTTGAGGAATGTGTGTGAGACTAAAAACTAATGAAATGAAGTGGGAAAAAAATTATCATGCATATGACAGTCATTGAAATAATTTTTTTATTTTTTAAATTAATATGCAATGAAATCCTTTTTTGGTGTACAGTTATGTGAATTTTAGTACATATATAGATATACGTAACTACTACCACAATCAAGATATTGAATGGTTCTATCATCCAAAAAAAACCTCTCACCATATTTCTTCATAATCATACCCTGCCCCAAGCCCTAATCTGTGGTAACTACTACACTCCATCACTGCTTATTTTGCCTTTTTACGAATGTCATACAAATGGAATCCCGTAGCATATAACCTTTTCAGACTGGCTTCTTTCGCTTACATACTGCTTTGAGATTCACCCAAGGTGTTGTATATATCAGTAGTATATTCCTTTTTATTGCTGAGTAGTATTCCATTATGTGGATGTACCACACTTTAACAATTCATCCATCGAAGGGCATCAAAATTGTTTCCAATTTTGGTGATTATGAATAGAGCTACATCAAACATTTGTGTGTAAGTTGTATGAACATAAGTTTTCATTCCTTTATGATAAATGCCTGGGTATGGGATTGGTGGGTTATATAGATCGTATATGAAACTGCTAAAGTGTTTTCTGGAGTGGATATATCATTTGGCGTTTCCACCAGCAGTGCATGAGAATCCCACTAGCTCCAGCTTCTCTACCGCACTTCCTATTGTCAGTATTTTTTATTTTAGTCATTCTAATAGATGTCTCATTGTCATTTTAATTTTACTTTCCTGATGACTAATGATGTTGGCCATCTTTGCATGTGCTTATCTGCCATGAATATATCCTCTTCGGTGAAGTGTCCATTCAGGTCTTTTGCCCATTGTAAAATTAGGCTGTTTGTTCCTTATTACTGAATTTTGAAAGATCTTTATTCTGGATACAAATCTTTTGCCAGATAAGCAGTTTGCTAATATTTTCTCCCAGTATATAGCTTGTTCTTTTCATTCTCTTAGTACTACTTTTTACAGAGCAAAAGTTTTTAGTTATGAAGTCCAATTTATAATTTTTTTTTTATTGAATCTTGGTCTTTTGGTGCTATATAGAAGAACCCTGCCTAATTCCAGGATTTGAAGATTTTCTCCTCTGTTTTTATGTGAAGTGTTATAATTTTACATTTTGCATTTAGATCCATGGTCTATGATCCATTTTGAGTTAAGTTTATATAAGGTATAAGGTTGAGTTCAGGAGCTTTGTTTTTTGGTTTTCGGTTTTTGGGTTTTTTTGCCAAAAAAAAAAATGTCCAACACCATTTGTTAGTAAACTATCCTTTCTTCACTGAACTGCCTTTTCACCTTTTCCAAAAATCATTTGACAGTTTTTGTTTGGACTATATTTTTGTACTCTCTGTTTTGTTCCACTGACATATGTGTGTATCCCTTCTCCAAGACTATACTGTCTTGATCATGGTAGATTCATGCTAAGTTTTAAAATCTTGTAAGTCCTCCAGTGTTACTCTTCTTTTGCAAAAGTGTTTTGAGTATTCTAGTTTGCTGTCCTGTAAAAATTTTATGATCAGCTTTTCTATATCTGAATAAATACTGCTGGGATTTTGATTGGAATTTTTCCAAATCTATACATCATTTAGGAGAAGATTGACATCTTTACTATGTTGAGTCTTCCAGTCCATGAATATGTGTAGAGTATGTGTCTCCATTTACTTAGAACTTTTTTGATATTTCATTCGCATTTTGTAGTGTTCAGCATACATACCTGTATGTATTTTATTAGAATTATACCTAAGTATTTATTTTATTTAGAGCTATTATAAATGTAATTTTTTAAAAAAAATTTTATTCCAACTACACACTGTGGTTTATAGAAATGGAATTGGTTTTTGTGTGGTGATCTTGTATTCTAAAATCTTACCAAATTTTACTTGTAAATTTGAGGAGTTTTTCTATATATTCCATGGAGTTTTCTACATGAGCAGTCATGTCGTCTGTGAATAGACATTTTTTCCCTTCCAGTCTTTATGCCTTTTATTTCTTTTTCTTGCCTTATTGCACTGGGTGTTTAATATTATGTTTAATATTACTATTAAACATTAATATTAATATTAATTAATATTAATTAATATATTACAGTAATTATTAATGATTATAGCATTTATATAATATAATATTACTATATTAATATATTAATAATTTATTAATAATGTAGTATAATATTATATTACGTTAATATTAATGTGATATTAATTACATTAATATTACATTAATTACATTAATTAATATTAATGTGATATAATAATATTAAATTACTATTAAATTTAGCAATAATATTATGTTTAATAGGATGTTTAATATTATGTTGAGCATGAGTAGTAAGAATGCGTATCCTTGCCTTGTTTCTGATCTTAGGGGAGAAGCATTTGATCCTTCATGTTTAAGTATAATGTTAGCTATAGGTTTTCATCTATGAACTTCATCAGGTTAAGGAAGCTCCCCTCTATTGGTAGTTTATTAAGAGTTCTTACCATAAATGGATACTGAATTTTTCAAACTTTTTCTGCATCAATTAGTATGATCTTTTTCTTTTTTAAACTGTTAACATCATTACTTTGATTGATTTTCTTTTTTGTGTGTGTGTGAAATGTTTTTTTTTTTTTTCCC
>JAPYYM010000247.1:0-14930 GCA_028534135.1 Potos flavus
AGGTAATTTTCTAAACAGAACTGCCCTCTGTGTCATCAAGATTATTGGTGATGCAGCATTTCTTAAAAGAATCCTTAAAAGAACAAGAGGCACGTTTGCTGAATGTTCGATCCGGCTTTGCGATGCTGCGGCGCTGCCTCCTCGCCATGTCTGCTCTCCCGGTGTTGCTAATGACCTCTGATTGGGCAACTCTGCCACCCCTTTTCCACAAACGTTTGATTCCTGGGGACTAAAAAAATGCTCTCCACTTCTAGGATTTTCTTCCGAGCTGCTGACACCCATTCTGGGGGCTCTGATGCCAGTCCGTGCCGAGACAGCCCTAAGGTCTCCCGGGACTACATGACCAACAGCAGTTAGAAGGTGACATCCATTATAAGGCACAGCCCAATTTCAAGATATTAATGAATAAAAAACTTGCATCTTGAGACTGATGAATTCTAGCACTTCATGGGATTGATCTTACAACAAAAGCATGACCTTTTCTAAAGGCCTCCGGCATAGAGCCTTGCACTTGGTGGGAGCAAATGCGGTGTTTCTTTCCTCACTTTTTCCAGCCCAGAGATGTTCCCCACGACTATAAGTCTCCTAACTGTGATGAGGGGTTGATGGATGAGGAAGGAGTTTTAACACACAGAATGAACATCTGATGGAGAGTGGGGAAAAAAATGAGAGGCAATATGGGGCCATGTGTTTCTAAGCCTACATCTATAGTGACCATACGATTTATCATCTAAACCAGGGCACTTCTGAGAGTGAAAGAGGTCACTCTCAGTCATTGCACTGAGACCAGAAGTATAAATTGGGACTGACCCAGATGAGCCGGGACGCATAACAACCTACCAGACCCCTCTTCCATCCGGAAAGTAAGGCTAAAATCAGATGCAGATTTCTCTGTTCTTGGGCTTTGGAGTACCTTTGTCCGAACCCAGGAAGGCCATGAGGTAATTGATGGGCATGCAAGTACTTTTGGCTTCCATCCCAAGAAGGCTTAACAATAAATCCCAAAACTGGTTAAAAATCCGCTGCTGCTGTGTTGTGGGAGATGCTCCCCTTCCCCAGCTGTTATTTATGGTGCAGAGAAAAGGCACCGCATTGATGATGGATCTGCTTTTATCGGATAAAAATGGGAGGAACGGTGAAAGATCATGGTGAGATATTGTGCGGAATTTCAGCAGGACACTTTAAAAACGTATATTAGAGAAAATGAATTTTTCACTGGCTAAAACGTATCCATTTACAGTCGGAGCCTCCATATATTTATGAGTGTTTTTAGCCCTTAAAATAGTAACCCAGGACAGAATAACAAAGAGTCTCTTAATAGCCCTAATTTATCAGGTTCAGCAGTTTAAGAAAAATAAATAAAAAGAAATAGAAATAAGAGAGAGAGAATCTGAAATCACGGAAATGGGAGTGCTCAGAAGGGAACGCTGTGTCTGTCTTCTTAAGAGAACGAATCTTAGAGTTTAGCCCAGAGAAAGCCAAGAGTGGGCTTTAGAAGCACCCAAGGCTGGGTCCTGAGGGGGTCAGGGAACGTGGGGGAAAGTGGTTTGGCCATGTCACCCCATCTCCCTTTTATGAATGAGCACCTTTGCCTTCACTTCTCTGAATGTATTTATTTGAGGACTCTGAGCTCAATCTCTTATTAGTTTTCTCCATTCTACTCCTCTTTCTTTGTCTCATGCTTTCTGTGGACGATGAATGATTTATATCTGCAACACTGCTTGGGGCATCTCCCCCTCTGGGATGCCAAGACGCCACACAGTAGGAAGAACACAGAAGATGGAGACAGGCAGACCTGGGTTCAAATCTCATTTCTGGCTTTCTGCTGTGTGACCTGTGGCAGGTTATTCGACCTCTCTGAGTCTTGATTTACCTCTCTGTGAAATGAGGTTGTCACAAAGCCACCAATCCCTTCTTTGCATAACTTTCATTCATCACTAAAAGTTTCTTTTTAAGCCTGGGCTGAAGTCTGTTCCCCTGCAGGTTCCCTCATCAATTAAACACATGGCTCACAGTGTTCAACTCATGGTGATTTCGACCCAGGGAAAAATATTTGCAACATAAATGTTAGTTTCCTTAATATACAAAGATTTCTAAGAACTTGAAACAATGCCTGTGGATTTTTAAAAGGTCAAAAAAAATTATAATACTAGGTGTTGGAAAGCAGTTGCTCATGGAGCGGGGGAACTGGTACACTTTTCTAGATGGCAGTCTGAAATATCCAGCAAAAGTACTAAATATCTGGAACCCCTTTTTTCTCTAAAATTTCAAGAAATTTATCTCAAGGACAATATTTTTTACAGTGCACAGAGATTTATGTGTAATGATGTTTGGCACATTATTTAAATTACAGAAAATGTGAAAACATTCTACGTTTCCAACAACAAAAGGTGGGTTATGTAAACTAAAATGCAGTTCTTTGCAGACATTTAAAATTATGCTTTTGAGAAAATTTAATAAGAGCAAATGTGCATAAAACAATTACTAGAAGCAAACACACAGTGGTTATCTCTGGAGGGTGGGATGATGGGTGATTGTTCTCTTTGAGTGTCTCTGTATTTTCAAATTTTCTTGTGGAATTCAGGCAGGAAGGAGGGAAGAACAGAGTGGGAAGGAGGAAAGGAAGGGCAGACCAGCAGGAGAAAGCTTTGTTGCTACCATGTTCTCTCCTGGATGTTAGTCCAAATAGTAGAAATAGTCCGGAGAGAGGGGGCGGTGTTGGATCACTGGCTTGCCCCTGACATTGTTGTGAGTTTTTGCTGTACCCTTAACCTCTCTGCACCATGGTTTTCTTCCTTGCCACATGAGGAAAAATTGCTGGCCCAGCTGAGGCGTCGGGTGCTGTGATGATCAAAAAGGTTGCCATGCGTGAAAGGGCTCATGAAACGGCAAAGGGCTCTCCAAGTCGTGGATAGTGCAATTACTGCCTTCGTTAGTGCGATCATTCTCTCCGGCTCCATTATCCTTGGCTGGAGAGCTGCTTGCCGGGCTGTGAAGTGCACTCGGGGTTTCCATGTGACACAGAGGGAAGCGCGTGCGTCTGCCCAGGCCTCGCTCAACAGATCTGGCATCGAGAGAGAACCAAGCAGACACCGGAGGCCTCCAGGGCTGCACGGTGGGAGTCTATGTGGGTCTAAGAGAACCGGCTTTGCGCTGGCCGACCGAGACTGGAGTCCAGCTTGCCCAGTAAGCCGTGCGAACTTCGACGAGTCACTCCACCTGCCTGAGTCCCGTTCACTTAGCCGTGCAACGCATTATGGGCTCCAGCCAGTAACGCCAGCCCCGCTTCTCTCACCTCATCACCTGGGGGAAGGCCTCCCAAGCACGTGTGAGACTCCTGATGGCCACGGAAGTGGACGTAACATTGAGAGTGCTTCGTCATCTGGACCATTGCATATAAAGTTCACACTCCCTATGAAACACAGGCTCTGTGAGCAAAGCTTTCAGAAGCACTGGATTTTAAATGGTATTAACAATGATAACAGAACAGGTTTCTGTAAGACCTCTCAAAGGCTTTCATATGCTCTTGTCTCCGTGAATCTCCAAGAGCAGGTTAAATTCCCCAAAGACCTTTGAGCAGGGAGTCCTGATTTTAGGCAGCATCGATCCATGTCCATCTGTGTATTCTTTCCCATTTAACACACTGCGAATCAGAGACTCAGAAAGAGGGAGTAATTGGCCTCACGTTACGTAGAGCTTGGATTCAATCTAAATATATGTGCTTCAACTAGACACTATGGCAGGCCCCCAGCGCCCCACGACTCCCTCCGACCCCACAGCCCGGACAGTCAGAAAGCCACATCGAGACTGACATGCAAGAGCACCAGCGCGTCCTGGTAGGAGAGAGGACTCTAGCGAGGGCAAGGGAGTTGGAGCACCTTCAGTCCTGTAGGTGAGAAATGGTGTCCCTCCTTCTAGTGTACTGGGATAATAATTAGACTGTGGACTTGGGGGCCAGTGAGATTTCAAGTAGAATGCATGCTCCGAATTTACCAGCCCACACAATTTACCAGCCTCACTGAGCCTCGGCCTTTCTTCTCAATAAAGTGAGACCTGCCTTGTCAGAAGGCTACAAGAATTCAATGAGCTAATGTGTATAAAGGCCTTAGCAAAGCTCTTGGCCAAGTGCACACTAAATGGTGTCTTGCCCCATCGAATCCCGTTGATCTGGCATGGATACCACTTTCCCCTCATGGAGCCACCATTTACTGGATGCCCACCATATGTCACATGTGTTTGATGGACAGAACCCAGATTCCTCCCCTGGAGGAGACCAGAGCCTACTTGACCTCCTTCACATCTCCGCTTTTCTGGGCAGGGAGGGTCTGGTACATCAAGAGACTCCTTTAAGACCTCTGCAAAATCGGCTGAAACTTCCAAGGGTTTGTGTTTGATGACAAGACTGTCCGAGAGTGAGTTTGTAAACTCTGAGAAAAGACAATCGAGTTCTACGAAATTGTACTATTATTACCAATAACAACCACAACGGCAGCAACAACAACCTGACCAAACCCACATTATGTGCTTCTTAACGTTCTCTTTCCACAAATCCAGTTTTTATTTGTTAACCAATACGGAATAAGCAGCCTTTCCGAGGCAGTCCTACAAGACCCTGCATATGTTGCCCTTTTCTCTCTGTTCATTAAAAGAAAAGGAAGAACGTGTTGAGGATTGTCCTGTGCTGCAAAGGGCACTGGATACAAGGATTGTTTCAGTTGAGGACATGGGGAGCAGAAAAGCTTGACTAATTATGTTGCTAATTACTTGAAGCAACTTCCATTTGACAATATAATTATGCCAGAGTAAGGTGAGATGTCTCAATTACTGACTAAAGAGAAAGAAAATGCCCCCTCCCCACTACTCTTCCCTTTTCTGTTACTCAGGCTGGATTTTAAAAACTTTCTCTCAATTGGGAGGTCATTTACCAAAAAATGAAGTTCCCACTCCCTTCTCTTAAGCCTGGACTGGCCACATAAGGTCTGATTCGTTTTCCCCCCAACAGCAGGATTTCCATAAATAAATGAGGTTTGCTCAAAGGAAGTAGACCTTTCCGTGACTATCCAACCACTCTGTTGTTTTAGGTTAAGGTTCAATTCTCAGCAGGGTGTGACCTCCCACAGGATCTTAAAGAATGTTCTAGAAGGATCAGAAATGTGAAGACAAACAGTACTTTCTCGTGGTTGGGGTCTGAATACGCCAGATTTTCGGTGGACATCAGTTCTGAGGTGCCTCAGGTTAATCAGGTTGGTAGATGCAAGGTGGATGAGGGGTAGAAAGACGGGCAAAAGTCAGCAGAGATCCAGAGGATGAGCAAAAGGTTAATGGAATTCTTGCAGCAAGCAACTTGTCATGTTGATGGTGAAGCAGCCCTAACTCCTTCCTTCGGCCTCCTGAAATCATAGTTTCCCAAATGGTAAAATAACCACTTGGCTGAACAACACGCTACTGAGTGTGTGGTCCGTGGACCACCTGCATCAGCATCTCCTGGGGGCTTGTGAGACCTGCAGGAACCTCAGGCCTCTCCTGGTCGTTCTCGTACACACTAAAGTCCAAAGCCCTCGAGTAGCATATATTCCTGACATACTTCCTTTGACTCTTTCTCAAAAGATGATCTCAAATGAACACATAGCCATAGGTCTTCACTTCCACATTGATCCTTGGACAACACTGAGCTAGGGGTGAGGACCCCTCCTGCAGTCAAAAATCACTGTATAATTTTTGACTCTCCAGAACTTAACTATTAACAGCCCACTGTTGACCAGAAGCCTTACTGATAACATGACAGTTTATTGACACATATTTTGTATATGTATTATATGCTCTATTCTTACAATGAAGTAAGCCAGAGAAAGGAAAATGTTATTAAGAAAATCATGAGGAAGAGAAAATACATTCACAGCACTATGCTGTATTTATGGGAAAAAATTCTCATATTAAGTGGACCTGAATAGTTCAAACCCATGCTGTTAGAGCACCAACAGTATCTCTACAAAGACCCTGATGGACCAAATCACCGGCAAGTACATCACCTCTGATTGGCAGCAGCTACCTAGACTGTTGTGTAGATACACGATCGTCAGGCAGGATTAAGGCCCAGCAGGAAAGAGTTCTGTGATCAATTACTAATGTCTGCCATAGGCACAGTCTGGGGATGGCAGGTGTACTCGATTATATCTTAATGAGTTTATATCTTAAAGGAAGACTTTAGGTTTGGGTGTTTATGGGTAAAGACCAGGAGAATTAACCGACCTAGATTCCTGGATTCTATTCTTGATTTCAGACCTCAGATGGAAATGTCAGAAAAGGACCTTATAACTCTGATGTTCTTTCATCGCAACGATCTATGATTACATGTATATGGTCATATCACACATGCTTAAGTTCTCACGGAAACAGATTTTGTTCCTATGTCACACAACCATAGCTTCCCTTAAAACAAGAGCCCTTCTCTTAAAGAATCATCTGATGGTGCCTGCGGGGGCGGGGAGGAAGAGAGCAGAGGTTGAGGGCTATGGGGAGGAGAGGCCTCCAAGCATGCTGGCCCGAAGCGGAGCCCTGGCCCGCCACCTCAGCTAGGCATCTGTTTCCAATGAAGCTAAGGAAATGCCTGACCCCACTTCTGCATTCTCTCATTGCTGCCCTACTCACGCCTCCACACCGGCCTCTCCTCTCTGTGGGCTCCGAGCCAAGCCCCCAACCCCCATGTGCTCTCTGGGGCCAGGAAGCAGAACAAGGCTTGGTTCACCGACTCCCCTGGCAGTGGCTAGCTGCCAGCTTTGATTCTCAGGGGCTGCTCAAGGTGCCTATGAGGGAAACCCACCCTCGCAGGGTATCTGAAGTCCACTGGAGGTGAGCCAGGTCTCTCCACATGGCTTGGTGCTAGGGCGAGAGTTTTAAATTGTGGCTTTTGTAGAGAAACCTGCCCACACGTATCTGGAAAGTACATGCTGCTTTCCAACACTGCAAAACAGAAGGTGTAAGTGCACCGAGAAAGTCATGAGGGAAATTCAGTGGTTTTGACGGGGGGCAATCTTGCCCCTCTGGGAGTATTCTAGGTTGTCTTAGGTAGAGGGGGCAGTGTTACCGGCCAGGGACGCTGCTAAACATCCTATAACACACAGAAAGCCCCTCCCCGCCCCCACGACAAAGAATTATCCAGCCCAAGATGTCAATGGGTGGAGAAATCTTGGTGCAAGACAACTTGGGGGCTACCAAGCCTATCCCTCCAGTTCACAGATGAGAAAACTGCAGGCCACAGAGGAAGGCAGACTTGCTCCACGTGGCACAGTGAGCTGGTATTGGGGCGAAAACAGGTGCTCTGGTCCCATGGTCCAGCCAGCTGCACACTCGGGGGAAGTGGAAAGGGAAGAAGAAAGCTGGCCATGAGGATCAGCCCCACTCAGCCTTGTGGAGGAGGCCGAAGAGAAAGAATGGTTATGGGAATGATGAGCTGAAACAGTCAGTCAGTCACCACACCCAACAGCAAAGCCTGTGTCAGTGGCTCTCCTGTGCTCAGAGAAGCCAGGCCTTCCTCCTCACTGGTAATTAACAAGGGGAATGGAGAGAAGGGATAAGCACGGTGGAAGGGAGCCAAGGAGACTACACCAACCTACGCATACGATGAGCCGCAAAGAACCCCAGACAACAGGTAATTTGTTGTTTTGGTTATTTGCAGAGGAATTCTCTAATTTTCCCCTCTGGAATGTGGCTCCTCGGACCCTGTTTTGAGATGCATCCAGGTATATCCCTGGCTAGTCTCAGGGAGTAAGGAACTCCAATCCGTGCCTCCAAGGCACAACTCTCATCATGAATCAGGTAAGTGGAGAGCCATCCCGTCCCCCTGACCCTGATTTAGTAGTGAAGTCTGAAGGCTGTGTCAGAGCAGCTTCTTGGTCGTCTTGCTTCAGAGTTATTCTAATTGCCCCCCTGTTGTGACAGTAGTGCCTTGAGAAGGAATGGAAGCAGATGGAAGCACTGCCGTGAGCCCCCGTCCCATGAACTCTATCTGGTTAAGACTCTCCATAGTCCGTCTGTCCAACCCAACCAACTGTCCCATGTCACCCAAGGAGATCTTTTTATTACAGCTACTCTCAGATGTGCTGGAAAGGTCCATTTTCAAATGGCCCAAAGTGATGTCAACGTTGGAATTCATTCTGGAAGGATTTACTGAAACCTGGAGCCTCTAAATCTCTCTAATGGCTCTGCCAGCTAGCCCCCACCAAGTGTCATTGTTGAGGCATATCCTGAAGCCAGTCCTGTGGTTTTTTAAATATTTTCTGATTTTAAAAGCAATCCATGTACATTGCAGCATACATGCAAAATGAGATAATAATGTCATCTGACATAGCCCCATCCAGAAGAGACCAGCGTGATTTGCACACCAGTAGTATGTGTACCTCCTACATTTTTTTCATTTTGTGGGTGTGCCTCTATCTCCATCTACCACGGCATAGCACACACAAACACACACAAGTACTTGAATTTAGTCTCGCTGCCTTACTGAATTTCATCACCCGCTATTTTATCAAATTATATATCACAAGTTTCTTCCCTGGCCACAAAGTCCTTCCCTGTATCACCAATGCATGGCACTCTATCATATCACTCTACCATAATTGAATTCACGCTTTATAATTAGGTGATTTTTTTTCTCCTGTAATCCGTAAATCCTGTATCCGTTAATAACACTGCAATGAACATATGATTCACGTTTTGAGTGCATCTATAGCTTCCTAGTGTTGGGACAAGGTCCACGTGCTATGTTTAGGACTTTTGAGACATATCTTCAAACTGACAGGTCAAACTTTTGAAAATATTGGGAACTCCTGTTTCAAACACAGAGGTACATAAACTCCCATGGTGGAAAAATGAGTGGAATAACTCTTTTTGCCAAGATTTGGGAAGTTAAGATCTAATTCTAGCCCTAAAGTCTGAGAGCTCCCTCCATGGTTCTATACCTGCAATTCAGTAACTGGCCATTAATGCTATTCTTGGGCTTCAGATGTGACTTGCAAGAGTCACAGAGGGATCTAACACTATGATAGCATATACTATTCACAACTGTGTTTCTCCCATTAGATTTGAGATCCTCAGGGGAAGGGGCCACATAACTTAAATCTCAAAAGACCCAAACATAAGCAAAGTGTCTGCCACAGAGTACACACTGATTTTAGGGGCTGGTAAGTTGCCATCAACATCTAAAGAAATGTCTCCGTGGAATTTACATAGCAAGGGTGCCACTAAGGTCCCAGTAAGATTTGGCTTAATTAAAAAGGAGACCCCATCTCCAGGGTGGACCTTAGTGTCAGCCTGGGAAGAAGTGCACTTTTCCATTCTCCCAAACCAAGAAATATGTGTAAATGAAGATATTTCTAGAAAATTATGATAATTTAAAATATAGAAAAAAATAAGAAAATAAAAAGAAGGTAGCTTGTGGTATCTTAGGGTAACCAGCCAAAGGATGACATTTCTTTCCTGGTTTCTAGTACATATTTCTGGGAACAGATTAGGCTGCAAATGGAAATAAAAGTGTGTATCATTCCAGGTCCTACAAAACAGACGGTGAGAGGCAAGTTGGTTCATTTCAAAAACAGAGGGTCTGACTTTGAACTACTTGGTGGTGAATGAACCAACCTTCCCTGTGATGTCTGGCTAAGGCTTCTGTCTAAACTGAGTGCCAATGACATTTAAATGTGCGATATTCGATTTGCTGGGTGCAAAGCTCAGATGGGGCCTGGAAAATCCATCTGTACTCTCATAGTTTTTCAAAGGGAAACCAGGTTATTAGCATTTATGCAGGCTTTAATATCATGGATCAGTCAGTGAGAGTGTGAGAACTCATTGAGTCAATGGGATGGGTCCCCTAAGCTCCCAGAACGGTAGAGAGTATGGTGAATTTTGGCCAGGCCGGGAAGATACATTAGGATCATATTCTTTAAGATGGAGAAAGTAAGTCCCACAGAAGGAAAGTGACTCACCCAAGATCACACAGATCGCTAGATATCTAGCCAAAGCAAAAAAAATAAAGAAAAATGCTTGGTCTGTTAACTTGCAGGTCAATGCTCTGTCTCTCTTCTCAATTCCATTTTCATCTTTTGTCTCCTTGTCTGTTTCCTTCCATGGAAACATGAAAACTGGTGACAAAGTAAAGCATTCGCGCCTAAGCATCATTCTCTACAGGCTGAGTAATATAACAAGGGGTCTTAAAAGACCAATGGTGGGTGCCTGGGTGGCTCAGTCGTTAAGCACCTACCTTTGGCTCAGGTCATGATCCCAGGGTCCTGGGATGGAGCCCCACATTGGGCTCCCTGCTCAGCGGGAAGCCTGCTTCCCCCTCTCCCATTCCCCCTGCTCTCTCACTGTGTCTCTCTCTGTTAAATAAATAAATAAATTCTTTAAAAAAAAAAAAAAAACCAGTGGTATGTGTGATCTGGGGGATAGTATTCCAAATGGTGGAATGTCCTAATGGCAAAAGGTACTCTTTAGGTCAAGAAGACAAGGCATTACAAGTCTATGTAGGATTTTAATTAAGGAGATCTCCAAACCATCCCCTCTCCTCCAGCTACTCTTATTTAGGCCTTGGCATATTTTATATGTATGACTTCAATAGACTATCTCGGGATCCAAACAGAAAAAAAGAAACCACCCTAAGTATTTAAACAGAAGGAACCAAAAGCAGGAATTTGGTTATACCAGGGTTGGTGGAGCTGAGAGCCAAAAGAGGTAAGGGAGAGATTTAGAGCCGCAGGAAGCTGCTGCCTTCCTTAAGCTTCAGCGGCAAAGGGATGAGGTGACACCACTGGAGTCCAGGGTCTGGAAACCATGGCAGGCGTGTATGTAGAAAAGAGAGAGGCAGGAAGAGAGGGAGACTGAGGGAGGGGGAGAGAGGGAATGAAGAAAGAAGAAGGGAAGGAAGAAAGAAACAGAATATTCTACTTCCCTCTGAAGCCAGGGAGCAGAGATAAGAAGACAGAGAAGGAGTGGGTTTGAATGCCCACACACCCAAACCTGATTCAATTCGTAAATGATCTCACCGCCTCTCCTCTCTCCCTTGCAGAAGCTGCCCAGCAGCACGCTGCCCGAGTGATAGAAAACGCAAGGCTGGTATTGTCAACCCCTGCTTTAAATTCTTCTTTGGAAATGGCCTTCACCTCCAGCACGGCATCCAAGGTTCATCTCCATCTGGATGCATTTACGGCAGACCAAAGCTACTGAGCTTTCACTCTAAAAAGGCAGAAGTGCCGGATATGCAGGAAGGAGGTGGCAGGCTGTGAGCCACATCAGCCTGGGAGTGACGACAGAGGATGCGAATGGAGGCCGTTCCAGCCGGAAGAAGGTGATCGAGAGCAGAGAGGGAGAGCACACCAGGTGGGGGCTCAGACAAGGCTGGAGCTGGACTTCAACCATAGTACCCCTGGTTCTGGCACCCTCCGGTGAGAAAACGGACGAGTAAGAGAACAATTCTTTCTCCACACCTCCCGTGTCAATGTACTGAGCTCCGCTCACAGGCCAGGCATGTGATAGATACAGTGCGAGGCCAAAGAACTAGGCCTTGAGTGCCATACCCAGGAGCCTGGACATCCTTCAGAGAGCACGTGACATAAACCCAGCTGTGGGAGGGAAAGCCCACCGTCACCTGCCCTTGAAGCATGGCCTGGACAGGGAGAAGGAGCCGTCTGGGCTGCTGGCTGCTGCCCCCTGCCCAGCCCGAGGAGCGGGGCCTCCAGCAGCCCCAGTGCGGACCCCAGACCCCCCGCACTGCGAGCTGTACCTCGGGCTCTCCCGAGGCTGAAAAGTCAATAAACTCATTTTCTCCCAGAAAGAGTATGTCTTCGGGAAAGCCCTGGGGAACTTGTCTGCAAAATTTAATTTCTGTTGAAGGATCCTGAGTAGGCAAAGAACATGGAAGGAGGGGGAGCGTGAAGAGGAGCCGAAGGAGCAGACGTGTGTGCTGGGAACTGAACTGTATGCACGGGGCGTAAGCTTCGATGCTTGTGACAGCCTCGCCAGGTGGGGAGATAATGGGGACATGGGTAGAACTTGGAAAGGATTAGGGAGGTCCTGTGATCTCTGATATTCGATCCCTCCAACTAATAATCGTCAGGTGACTCTGGGAGCTAGGCATCAACGCAGGTGCTAGGGACCCAACAGTGGACATGATATCATCCTTTTCCTCAAAGATCTTTCAGTCTTGTGTGGGAAATAGGCATATTGACAGGACTTTAGAGCCCTTTTTCTAGGCCGTTAACCTCCATTCATGTTTCTGCTTGATCACCTCTGAGAATCAAGAGTTTTTACCTCTCAAGAAACTTATCAAACATCCTTAAGCATATGGTAAATATTTCTTTTCCATTTTCATTATGTCTTAAAAATCTGGATGCATCTTACAAATGATCCAGGAATTAATGCAGATGATTTTTTCCTTAAAGAAAAAAAAAAAAAATACAATGTTATTCAATCAATGATGTAGATCAATAGAGTCTTCAATCTGGGTAAATGTGGAAAATGTTTATAATTGAGATATGAATACCTCCCATTTGGGAGGCACTGTGTGGAGTGTTTGGGGTGGGGGGAAGTTATGGGGGATAAAATGTACAACCGCTCTCTCTGAGGATGCACTCATGCATGACTGTTTCATAAACATGATCTTAATCGCCGTCCCAGGTGAGTTAATTAAGGTCACCATGAAAACCAGGCAAAAAAGGAAATATGTTCCTTCATGTTATTTAATATAAAAAATGCAGCTCTTGGAGGAGGAAGGGTCTAGATCCGTCCAGACACACGTCTCTGACCAAAGACTCAGTCAGGGTGGGAATGTGGATACACACGAGCAATTGTGTCTATGGCCTCCTCAGCAAGGGAACAACACGGTCCATCCCGAAATACCCTGGTATTTTTTTCATTTATTAAGCCACACTCACGCCTGAAAACATTTGAACTTCTCCCTCTGTTGAACCAAAATTCAATTCCATGTAACTTCAACAAATTGCCCAAACTTCCTAGAGTCTGAAGACTGAGAACAATATATAGGTTTAAAAAGGATGCAGAATGCATTCCAATTTCCCTCTGAAGTGGTTCTAAATTAAGTGCAGTGGAAGGAAATTGAGATGAGACATCTTGGGTGCATGTGCACAAGGTTACCCACAAGGCTGGATGCATGACCGGAAGTGAGGATGCACCAGGTGGGTCCATCAGCAAGTAGAAGCCCCCAGGCCAGGCGCACAGGGAAGGCCTGAGCTGAGCAAGGTCACGGCAGACCCCCTTCTCTCCTCTTCTAAATGGGACGAGAGAGAATGCAATTAAAAAAAAAAAAAAAAAATCTCCGCTCTGGGGATCTCCAGGGGACATTTGTGTTGATGAGATTTCAGGCTGGATTTTCAAGAATAAGGAGGTGCCAACTATTTGTAAAAGCTCCTAAAACAGCATGCTCTCTGGCCCTTAGGAGATTTATCTTTTATTTATACAGAGCATTTTTATACTACAACAAAGAAGTAACTGAGAGGCTTCACGTAAAAGGCAAGACAATGTTTCCAGAGCGTGCGTCTGAAGCAAATATGTGCATAATATTATAAAACAAACAAGCGGAGGGATGGGTTGAAGGTTTCAGTCATTCACTTAAATACACATTTAATTTGGCACCATCAGGCCACAGGGAAGATGAGGCTGAACACAAGACACTGCCATCGAGGAACAAGGGATCTGGAGAAGGAAACTGAGGTCAGTAAGAGCATGTATTTCGGCTTCGGGGGACACAAGAGTGGATAAAGGAACAATGACGCAGAGGAACGAGGGGTAGCTACTTCCCTGACGGAATCAGTTCAGGCTTTCCTGAGGAGGTGGCTGGAGTTCGGGCTAGAAAAAGGGCTTCCTCTTCACCTAGCATCTATACTAATGCATTAGTTATTTAGAGCTACATAACGAATTAGCATGAAATTTAGTGGCATAAAATAAAAACCAACATTTCTGATCTCACAGAGTTTCCATGAGACAGGGATTTGGGTACAGCTCTCCTGACTGACTCTGGTTCAGGGACTCCGAGGAACTTATCCGAGGACGGGGCTGGGGATGCAGCTCTCCCGAGACCTGGCCGAGACTACAGGGTCTGCTCCCCAGGTGGCACACTCCCGTGGCCGGCCGGTTGCTGCCGAGTGCTGGTGGGACGCCTCAGTTCCTTACCACGGGGACCTTTCCCCATACGGCTGCTTGGGTGTCCTCCCAGCAGGGTCCTGGCTTCCCCAGAGCTAGCGATCCAAGAAAGAGCTAAGCAGGGAGTTCAATGGCTTGGGGGACTTAGCCTCCTCAAGGGACTAACCCTTGAGGGACTTAGCCTCCTTCATAGAGAGTAACTTTTGATCTCTAAGGATCTCTATGAAGACCATAATATTCTGGTGACCACACAGGTCGGCCCTATTCAGTGTGAGAGGGAACCACGCAAGGGCTTGAGTCACTGGGAGCCGCCTTGGGGGCTGGCCACCACAGTGAAGCACGGCGCCTCAGACGGTGGTAGTTTGTTCTTCTGTTTGGTCTGTAGTGACTGAGGGTCAGAGCGATGGGGGAGGCTTTTCTAGGGGTCGGTTAACATCAGACTTTCGAATCACATAAGCCTTGGTTCAAATCCGGGCCCCATCGTTTACTGGCTATAAGGCTCCTCTGCTGCTTGGGAGACGATGGAGAGATGGAAGTCACAGGCTGAACCGAGCCCAGGCATGCCCAGCTGCTTCCTGGGGACTTTCCTGGGGACGGTCGTGAAAGGAAGAAGCAAATTCTACTGTATTTAAGACATCGTGTTTTCAGGTCTCTTTGTCATAAGAACTTCACCTACACCCTAATATATTACTTGCTACAAAAAGTTTCGCTTCTGAATCTAACTTTTCTCGTCTGTAAAGTAGGGATAGAAAAACAAACCTCACATTTTTCTTGTGAGGAAAAAT
>JAPYYM010002470.1:0-12234 GCA_028534135.1 Potos flavus
CTGCTCAGCAGGGGGGCCTGCTTCTCCCTCTGACCTTCCCCCTCTCATGCTCTCTCTCTCTCAAAAAAATATCTATAAAATCATTCTTTTTTTTAAGTGACTATCTCTATTCATTCTTTTCTTCACTAACTCCTCCCCAGTCCCCAGATCTTAGAGAGAGTTCATCCCTGTTTGAAACGGGTTACCCCTGTTGGGGCGCCTGGGTGCCTCAGTGGGTTAAAGCCTCTGCCTTCGGCTCAGGTCATGATCTCAGGGTCCTGGGATCGAGCCCCACATCTGGCTCCTTGCTCAGCAGGGAGCCTGCTTCCTCCTCTCTCTCCGCCTGCCTCTCTGCCTACTTATGATCTCTCTCTCTGTCAAATAAATAAATAAATAAATAATCTTTTTTAAAAAAATAATAAATAAGTAAAAAGTTCCCAGTAGTAACAAAGGCATGTTTTCTTTGGAGGCTTTCTTCTGGGTTACAATAGTAACTCTCTTGAAACATCATATCCTCTGTTCTCTTCTGCAGTGGTGGATCAGAGTTGTTAACAATTTGAGCTGTGGGATCAAAAGGCCAGTCCACAGCACACTAGTTTTCTAATCTTATGCAAGAGATTTAACTTCCCAAGATCTCAGTTTCTCTTCTTTAAAATGGGAGTCCCAGTGGTACTTACTTTCACATGGTTGCATGAGGCTTAAGTGAGGTAATACTATATCATACTTGCCTCAGTGCCCAGCAGCATAGTTAGTAAACCCAAAACCTAATTGCTTAATTGATGTTGTTACTATGTTCCAGAATCCTTTGCTCCATTTAGGGAACGGAGGAAATCAAACGAATATCTTGGGATGATTCAGGGTTGAGTCAGTGTGTATGACCTGGATCTGCAAACTCAACCAGAAATCTAAGGAAAGAATAGCTACAATTCTACAATAGAAAAGCAACCATTTTCTGCAAGGTAGGAGGTGCAGAGAAGTGTATCCGGGGTGACGTATGGGGAGATAGAGCACAGCGGGGAGGGAGCCTCAGTCAGACAGCTCTCAGCAAGTGATATAGCAGCAGAGCACAAAATCAGAAGTTTTAGAAGTCTGCTCCAGTGAGGGACATTGCTCAGGCTGCTAAGCAGGGACAGAACCCTCGCTGCGGCAGTGTGGTCTCAGGATCCTTGGGGGTCACAGGAAGACGGGGTGTCTGAGTGCAGCGGAGCTCCCAGGCATCAGAGCACAGAAGCCAGCTGCAAAGAGTGAGCCCGGGAGTGGGCTCTCAGCTCGGTCTTACCATAAACCTTGAACTGCAGCACAGTCAGGTGACTGCTCTCTGACCAGGGGCCCAACGAGCAGGGAACCTGCAAGACCTCCCTTTCTCCCCCAAGGAGGAGCACTGCAGGAGTGCATCACAAGAGTCTGCAGGGTTTGGAGACTCAGAACAGGGTCGTGTGCCTGAGATAGAAATGCTCAGTCATAGGCCAAGTGAGCACAGAGTGTGGCTAGAGACTAGGGAGGCAGGAACGATTGACTGCTTTTCTCTGAGCGCTCACTGAAGAGTGGGGCCTGGAGCTTTCATGTCTGGGCCAGAGATTGGGAGGATGCCATTTTCATTCTCATCTTCTAAAACTGTGCTGAGAGACTTCAGGGAACAAAAGCCACATAGAGCAAACCAGAGAAGATTACTTAGCCTGGCCCCCTGGCAAAGGCAATACAATTTCACCTGGGGAAAATTCACTTGAAAATCAAGGCAACAGGCCCCTCCCTGAGAAGATCAGCAAGAACACCCAGCCAACACCAAGTTTACTGATCAATGAGAACTGCAAAACTCCAGCGCAGGGGAATACAACACATGGAACTTGTGGATTTTTCCCCATGATTTTTTAGTCTTTCAACTTTATTTTGTTTAATTTTCTTTATTTTTTTATTTTTTTAACATATTAATTTAATTTTAATTTTTTCATGTTCCAAGATTCATTGTTCATGCACCACACCCAGTGCTCCATGCAATACGTGCTCTCCTCAGTACCCACCACCAGGCTCGCCCATCCCCCACTCTCCTCCCCTCAAAACTCTCACTTGTTTCTTAGAGTCCACAGTCTCTCATGGTTCATCTCCCCCTCCGATTTATCCCAATTCACCCTTCCTTTCCTTCTCCCAATGTCCTCCATGTTTTTCCTTATGCTCCATACGTAAGTGAAACCATATGGTAGCTGACTCTCTCTGCTTGACTTATTTCACTCAGCATAATCTCTTCCAGTCCCGTCCATGTTGATGCAAAAGTTGGGTATTCACCCTTTCCGATGGAGGCATAATGTTCCATTGTATATATGGACCATATCTTCTGTATCCATTTGTCTGGTGAAGGGCATCTTGGCTCTTTCCACAGTTTGGTGATTGTGGCCATTGCTGCTATGAACATTGGGGTACATGTGGCCCTTCTTTGCACTACATCTGTATCTTTGGGGTAAATACCCAGTAGTGCAAATTGCAGGGTCATACAGTAGCTCTATTTTTAATTCCTTGAGGGATTTTAAATGAGGTTATAAATACACCATGGAATTATATTTAGAGGATTAAAAAGTGATGTTCATTATCTAATTTGAAACTTGGAATTTCTGGAATACACCATCGATAGGGTACTAAGAGTTAATTATAATAATGTCTGTAAGGACAGTGTGAATAGTGTAATTTCACTGCATTACATTATTTTAGCAGCATTGTTTATGTAAAAAGAGTTAAAATATACAAAAACACTTGTAAATTTTTAGGCATTGCTTCCTTATTTTATTGCAATGGACACCACTGAAAAATGGAGTGCTTAGGACTTCTCTCTCTCTCCGTGAGTACTCTTTCAATAATCTGTTTCCTAAAGCAGGGCATAACTGTCAAACCATGCAATGTCTACAGTGTGCCCTAATAAAAGTGCTATAAGGTCCACTCTGTTTAGGATCATGAAGGACAGAGTGTTCCAGAATACCAAACATAAGTTCCACAATATCAAAGCTGGAAGGGACCTGGAGCTCATGCGATTTGTTCCCCTTATACTGGGTCAGAAAACTAAAGTAACAGAAAGAGGTAGTTGAGGGGCTTTTTCCCTTCACGTCTTGCAACTTTTGATGACAGCACACCACCTCTCTGTACTTGCTGTGTTTGTTGACATTAGGATCCTGTGGATAGAACAAGATCCAGTCAAGGGTTTGAACTCCAGAGACTTCATTTCCCTTCAAACCATGTGTCTCAGCACCACATTTTCCTCATGGCATTCTTCATGTCTGTGTTTCTCAGTGTGTAGATGAAAGGGTTGAACATGGGAGCAAACATGGTGTAAAATAGGGCAAAAACTTTGTCGTTACTGACGGAATCAGCCGTGGGGACATACGTGAAGATGAGGGGCAGGAAGAACATGAACACAACAGTGATGTGTGAGCTGCAGGTGGAGAGGGCTTTGCGGCAGCTCTGGGATGAGCGGGTCCTCAGGGTGGACAGGATGATGATGTAAGAAATTACCAAGGCAACGAAGGTCACAACAGATATCATTCCTGTGGTGGTTATGATCACAATAACCAACAGACTAGTGTCTGTGCAGGCCAGTTTCAGCAAAGGGAAAATATCACATAAATAGTGGTCTATCTCATTGGGGCCACAGAAGGGAAGATCAATAATAATCAATACCTGCAGGATTGAATGGAGAAATGCTCCAAGAATCGAGGCCATCAAAAGGACATAGCACACCTGTCGGCTCATGATGACCATATAGTGAAGGGGTCTGCAGATGGCTGCATAACGGTCATAGGCCATGGCCACCAGGATGAACATCTCAGTGGCACCAAAGAAGTGGGCATAAAACATCTGGGCCATGCAGCTGTTGTAGGAGATGGTCTTCTGCTTGGCCAATAGGTCTGTGATCAGTCTGGGGGCCACCGTGGAAGTGAAGCAGACATCCATGAAAGACAGGTAGCTCAGGAAAAAGTACATGGGCTGTTCACGGAGGCGGCTGCCCCTGATGGTGAGAAGAATGAGGAGGTTTCCTGAGAGAATTGCAATGTAGCAAAGTGAGAACACCACAAAGCAGGCAACCTTTGCATCCCCATTGCTAAAAAGTCCCAAGAGGATAAATTCTGTGATGTTTTCATGTCCCATTGGTTCTGTGGGTTTGATCACGTAGAGGAGAAAGTTAATGTACTGGAAATAGTCAACTTCTAAAACTATTGATTTATTTTAAAAGTCATTCGTTTATTCAAAAAATATATATTGATAGTTTATTATGATACAAACACCATAGTTAGTGCTAAGGGTACAGAGAGCAGTGTTCAAAATACGTACAATCTCTACCCACAAGTAGATATAGTTCACTAGAGTAGACATATACTAACAATAATAATACAAATAATTAATTGAAAATATAATAAATTCCAAAGTCTCACACTTACTATGAACAAGAGGATGAATAATTTAGAAGACGAAATGTTCTTGTTTTTTTGGGGACAATTTTGAGGTGCAATTTCAGTAGTATACCTTAAGAGTGATTTTTGAATCTCTGGTTCAAACAGCATTGAGGTTATCTTCTTCGAGGGCAGTCTTATTCTCAATTCTTCCCCAGTGACTAAATTTGTGCTGAATCCTGAAAGTTCAGTAACATCTTTAGACATCAGTGAGCTCATGATTTTTTTTTTTTAAGATTTTATTTTTATTTGACAGAGAGAGAGAGCATGGACAGGGGGAGTGGGAGAGGGAGAAGCAGGCTCCCGCTGAGCAGGGAGCCCAATGCAGGGATCCATACCAGGACCCTGGGATCATGACCTGAGCCAGAGGCAGCTACTTAACCAGCTGAGCCACCCTGGCACCCTGACTTCCTAACTTTAAATATGAGATCTCTAGGTGCCAATTTCAGAAAGTGCCTTTACCACCTTTCCACGAACATTGAGCAACAATGAGATCTTAGGGGAAAAGGGGTGCTCCATTGTATTGGATTGTAGTATATTTGTGGCTTCCTGTAACTGACCTCATTTCCCGGTTCACTTTCCAACCTAACCCAGGAGTTTTCATCCCTTCGTCCCACTTTCTAGCATTTCCCAGGAGGACAGCATCCTTGAAGGGGCAAATTGCATCCAGAGATTCTTTTTCACTAGATCTGTTTTACTACCTTGTATTTCTTTGAATTGAGCCACTTTCTCTCCTTAATAGGCTCACTACAGGCACATGGGTCCCAATCCCGAAATATTTTAATTAAAAAGGACATAAGGCTTTGGTGCAGAATATTAAACTATATCTCTTACTTCATTTTGGCAAAATACAAAAAAAAATGTACCACAAAACTGTTAAAGTCAGTGCCCACCTGGACAAAACGTAAACTCTACACACTGATAAAATGTGCCAGCCTATTCTGAAGGGTTGTAACAGCCACTGAACAATGCTTTTTACTTTTCCTTTTATAATGTGAGTTCCTATGAGATTATTTTAGAAAAATGCACATTGGGCATGTGAACAGATTTTTGATAGGATTTTAGGGAGTTTGTGAGCTTTGGGGTTAAATTCCATCTATGAACCCCAGATTAACAACCTGTGGCCTAATTTCTTGCAAAAATTTCTGAAAATATCACTGTCATATAAGCAAAACCAGTAGTAATGATTCTGGGCTATGGTGTGATTTTTGAAAAATAAATGGTTCAAGGGGCACCTGGGTGGTTCAGTCGGTTAAGCATCTGCCTTCAGCTCAGGTCATGATCTCCAGGTCCTGGGATCGAGCCCCACGTTGGGCTCTCTGCTCAGTGGGGAGCCTGCTTCTCCTCTCCCTCTGCCTGCTGCTCTGCCTACTTGTGCTTGCTCTCTCTATCAAATAAAGAAATAAAATCTTTAAAAAATAAATAAGTAAATGGTTCAAGATTATTTTATCTGTGAGTTATCTATTTTGTCCTTAAAAATAGAATTCCCTCATTGAATACAGAATTGTATTAAAAGATATAAAAAGATTGTAACAAGTTAAAAGATTATGCCATGTTTAGGGTTTTGGAGCGTCACTATAAGAAAGATGTCAATTCTTTCCAAATTAATCAATACATTCAATAATTACAACAAAAATTCCGACAAACTTTTTCATGAAAAGCTGATTCAAAAACTCATAAAATTAAAATGCAGAGTAGTTAAACTAACTTTTTCAAAGGAAGAACAAAGAAAATATATATATCTTCCAGAATTGAAGTACATTATCAAGCTATGGCAATTAAAACGTTGTAGGTAGGGGTGCTTTGATGGTTCAGTAAGTTAAGTGTCCCACTCTTGATTTTGGTTCATGTCATGATCTCAGGGTTGTGAGATCAAGCCCCATGTTTGGCTTTGTGCTCAACACAGAGTCTGAGATTCTCTCTCCTCCCTCTACCCCTCTTGCTCTTACTCTCTCTCTCTCTCAAAAATAAATAAATATTAGAAACAAAGTTGTACGTAAAGACATTGCTGGGTTTAAAGACAGTCAATAATTAATACATATATTTTGGAATTTATTCCATAGTTGAGTTGAAATTTCTTACTGATATGAACTCTATGGAATTCAAATTGATGTGAATTTTGGTAACTGATGTTAAGAATTTCAATCTTTCTCTGAAAGTAATATACCTCGCAAGGCACAAAAAATTATAATCCAGAAGGGTGAAAGATACAAATGTATCAAACAAAAGTACAAAAAGTTTTGAGAAATAATTATAATGGGTTTCTATCTTATGTAGGAACATTTTTTTTAAACAAACACAAAAGGAAAATTCAAAAAAATATATAAAATCTATTTTAAAACCTTCTATATGACACAACTTCATATAAACCAACCATTTTTAAAAGTGGCAAATGGGAGTAAATATTTATAAATCCTTTAAAATCAATCACATAGGACAAATAGCCCAATGGGGCGCCTGGGTGGCTCAGTGGGTTAGAGCCTCTCCTTCGGCTCAGGTCATGAAAACAGGGTCTGGGGATCGAGCCCCACATTGGGCTCTCTGCTCAACAGGGAGCCTGCTTCCCCCTCTCCCTTTGCCTGCCTCTCTGCCTACTTGTGATCTCTCTCTCTCTCTATCAAATAAATAAATAAAATCTTTAAAAAAAAAAAGACAAATAGCCCAATTTTCTGAAAAAGCAAAGTATTTGACAAGGCAATACACAGAAAGAAAATCAGAACTGTCCAAAAGCATACATAAAACTATTCAATCTCATTAGAATCATTGAAATGCAGATTCAACAAGAATGAGATACTATATTCCCACTCATCAACTTCATAAAAATAAAATTTAAAAGACTGTCCATTGGGAGCCTAGGTGGCTCAGTCAGTTAAGTGTCTGCCTTCAGATCAGGTCATGATCCCAGGGTCCTGGGATGGAGCCCATGTCCAGCTCCTTGCTAAGCAGGCAGTCTGTTTCTCCCTCTGCCTCTCTCCCTGGCTTGTGCTCTCTCTCACTTGCTCATCCTCTCTCTCTCAAATAAATAAATAAAATCTTTAAAAAATAAACAAAAAATAAAAATAAATTTAAAAAGGTTGTCCATGAAAATTTTGATGAGTGACACAGCAAAACTACCCCAGAAAACATACAAAAGGATATTCTTCACAGATTCTTTCTAATTTGGAAAATAGAAGTGATCTAAAACTTGACAATAGAATGGAAATAAGGGATGATATGTTCTCATTATGGAAAACTAGACAAATTTAAATGTTCGATCCCTAGGAGACATCTATGATGATACAAAACACTAAGACACACTTTAGTGTGGAAAACATAATAAAGTGCACAGAAATAATCACAGTATGATAACGTGCATGTTAAAAAAAAAATGCAGCCACAGAATACCATGTAGTTTCTATGAGAACCTCTGTTTTTATAAATTAATAGAAAAAAGTGTGGAAGGAAGATTTACTTCTCAGAAATAAGGGAGGTGATGGCCAAAGGGGATTTTAGGGTTATTCAATGTTTTAATTTCTTTATTAAAGAAATTTATTTTCTTAAATAAATAAATTTATTTATTTATTATATTTCATTATTACTTCTGTAATGAAAGTTAATTTTAAAACTCATCATTTTATGAAATGGTTTAAGGAGAGCACGATATATAAGAAATGAAATGAAGCAGAATAAAAAGTGAACCTCTACTGGAATTCAGTAAACTTAAATAACTTGTTTATTACTAATTACTACATTGTTTCTTCAATGACTTGAGCAAGTTTAGACATGGATGCTCTTCCTCAAGCATCATATGTCATCAATTGTCATAAAAAATGTAAACATAACTAGACAAGTACATATGAACCCAACTCCCACACACCTTCACAAGGACATATTTGATATAAGGAAACATCTATATCTGTATCTCTTTTAAACCTCTATCTGGATTTGGTCTTTATATCAGCACTAGCACATCTAGTTATACTTTTATAATCCTGATAGGATTTAAAGAAATTTCAAGATGATTTGCTAAATCTCTAGCTGTTATTACTGAGGACTCAAGTTCATAATTTTCTCCTTGTCGTGGTTCCTTGTTTTGCTGAACCAACTCTAGCTCTTATTTTTGTTTTAACAGAAGGAAACAACAAATTTGCAACACAGATTGCTGAATACCAGGATATGCTATGCAAAAAGGTTAACAACTTATGATATATACGGACTCAGTAGAAATGCCGTCATTTTTAAACCTCTGATTACCTGCACTCTTTATCTCAGCCACAACAAGTTCATTAAGAAGATCTACACCAAAAAAAAAAAAAAAAAGAAGAAGAAGATATACACCAGACAGCACCCTCAAAGGGGCAGTCAGGACACCAGTATTCACTCTGCCTTACCACAACTTCAAAAAGGCATTAAAAAAGAGGAAAAAAAATAACCCCTGATTTTCAGGACAATCTTGGTGTCCTTAGTCTCACAGAAAATATTTCTTAGAACACAAGACTGACTGGCTAATCTTCAATTCCTAAAGTGAAATTGGCAACTGTATTTGCAAGAGAGACAGGTTATCATGGTGGGAGAGAGCGCTTGAATTTGGCTTAATGCATTCTGATATATGTATGGTCCACTAAACCCGAATAATCTTAGGCAAGTTGTAAACCTTCTGTGTCTTGTTTTTTCATCTGTAAAACAGTGATAATAGTACTTATCACATAGGATTCTTGTGGGAATCAAATTAAAATATTCATATAAAACATTTAGCTACAGATTTGTGCATATAATACATCATAAGAATAACTATGAACTTTTATTAATTAAAAAATGAAAAATATTCTATAAATGCTTCACAGCTCATAGAACAAAGGGAGCTCTAGGAATACATTTTCTTCAATGAGTTTAACATGCCACTGAATATAGATTTCTACAGAAGTTATCAAAGTATTTTGACAACTAACCACTACTGAAAATCCCAAATAACCACCCAGACTTGGGGTGGGTCATAGGATTTCCCATTTCACAGATGGAAGAATTGAAATCAAAGTAAAAATTTATTCATGAAGACCTTCAATACCCTACAAAAATAATCTCTCTCTTATTATTTAGAATAAGTGAAGTAAACACTTCAAGAAAATAATTATTTTATCCCTCTATTTTACTTAGGTCATTTTCTAGTTTTCTGCAGGGTTTTTTTTTTTTAATTTTAATATATATCTAATCTGTCTTTGTTAAAGAAATAGTCATCAATTATATAATTTGAACTTCTCTACCTGTGGTCACTGAAATTTTCTTCCATATAATCCCTATTCATTTCAAATATCAGGGATTATTGGTCATTATTACAGACCTGTGGCAGTGAGGCAAGAAATGGAAGTTCTTGTCCTGATCTGCCGCTCCCTGATTATGGGATTTAGGAAAAAGTTCCTCAAATCCATTGGGTACCTATTTCCTCTTAAGAAATATGAGGAATTGAGGGGCGCCTGGGTGGCTCAGTGGGTTAAGCCTCCGCCTTCAGCTCAGGTCCTGATCTCAAGGTCCTGGGATCGAGCCCCGCATCGGGCTCTCTGCTCAGCAGGAAGCCTGCTTCCCCCTCTCTCTCTGCCTGCCTCTCTGCCTACTTGTAATCTCTCTCTCTGTCAAATAAATAAATAAAATCTTTAAAAAAAAAAAGAAATATAAGGAATTGTAGTTTTCATGGATCTTTCCACCTACAAAGAACTAATTTTTTTAATCAAGTGATTTACTAACTCATTTACAAGTTTATCAAAATTATCAATTACTTTTCCATCATTGTCTTATTTTCTTTATTCTTTTTATAACTTATTGCTTATCTTATTCAATTATTTGGGTTTTTTTTTACAAACGTTTATTGTTTTTTTATCATTCCTTTTCCTTCCAAAGTAGAGTACACAATAGTCCACAATTTCTCTGAACCTCATAACCTAACAGCTAGAGTCCTGTGTTTGAGACCAGGATTTCAAAATAGCATTCCCATTTTTTCATTTTTTATTACAACAGACCTTTTAAAGATGTTTTGTAAACTGTTAACATGCCAAATTGTTAAACGAATTAGAAGCCTAAAAGGTTATAAAAGAAATTGTTACCAAGAAGATATATTTCATGAATTATATTCCTGCAAAAAATTACTTTATTAAACAAGTGAATAAGAATAGATGATTCTATAGCTGTTCAAAGAGATCACATAGGCGCAGGCATGAGAAAATAGAAAAGATAAGAATAAAGAAAAGATAGAAAAGGAAAAAATATGTAAGAACTCACATTTTTAGTATCAGCCAATTCCAATTAATATTTAAAGGGATATCCTTGTCTTCTTGAACTCATGACAACAAACGAAAAAAATCTTCAAGGTCGAAAGATAAATATATCTCTTAGGAAAAAAAAAATTAATGAAAAAATTCTCATACTTTGTAGGCAGTTTCAAATTATATTTAAATGTAATGAATCACTGAATTCTACTCCTGAAACTAATATTACACTATATGTGAAGTAACTCGAATATAAATAAAAACTTGAAACTACAAAAAATTTAAAAAAAATAAAATAAATATGTCTTAAAAACTAACTATGAATACTCAGAACCAGAATGAGAAGCATATCATAAAACTGGAAGGAAAATTTCAACTGCATCTGGGCCTTTCTGTCTTGCCCTTTTTTCCCCTTTGGTGAAATAATTAGCTTCAAGGTCCACTTCCCTGAATGTGCAGGCTTGGGGACTCTTGGAGAAGCTGCAGGGCAACAGTCAGGAAGAGTATTTAAAGGCACTGGATGCACGTGAGAACCGTACCTGTCAATGGCAATCCTTATGGGAATTCTTGGAAAGGCTAGTAAAAATAAATTCTGGTGATTTTAATTTGCTTTTGCTTTGGTTTTTCAAATGTGCTTTTCAAAATATTTTTTTAAGATTGTTTCGAATATCAAATATATGATGTTAAACATCGAATACAGGTTCCATGGTCAGTGATCAAAAAGTTTTCAAAGTGGCCTGATTCCTCTCTACACAGGGAACAAGCCCTAATGCACCCATTATATTTATTGAGTTTAAATCCCAGGTGTATCTTTCACAGGAAATGTGACTTTGGGTAAGACACTTATCTCACTGGAATTTAGATTCTTCTCCTATAACTATAATTATTTTATCATACATCAGTAATGTGTTATCAATATCATTATTAATAGTAGTATTGCTATTATTTAACATTATTATTAGAAACTTTCTGACACAATTTACAAAGAAACTTGGAAACATCTCCAGGACAAAGCATTCTGATCACAATCTTTAGACTGAAGTCATTGATACTCAAGGATAAAATAAGACAACAGCTCACTGCACAAAACTCTATGACATGGAAATATAAGTTCCACACTCCAGGCCCTCATCCATGGCATTGATGTGTTCATGAATGTAGAAAATTTGTTATAGCTGAACTGATTGTGTAAGCTTGTGTAATCTTTATGGAGATCATATATTTAGCTGGATTCAAGGATTAAGTTAATATAAAATGTTACTTATATTTCCTCCAAGACTCAATTCCATGCCCAGAGGAGTGTCATATTTTCCACATGGATAACATTTGGAAGAGAATGCAAAAGTGGCATATTTAATAGAGATAGAACTATCCTTATTTTATAAATATTGAGTTATGCATTCTTCAGTTCTTGGGTTAAAGCTATGACTTTTAAAACTGACCATTCTCTTACACCATACACAAAGATAAATTCGAAATGGATAAAAGACCTCAATGTGAGGCAGGAATCTATCAAAATCTTAGAGGAGAACATAGGCAGTACCCTCTTCAACATCAGCCACAGCAACTTCTTTCAGGACATGTCTCTA
>JAPYYM010002471.1:0-12233 GCA_028534135.1 Potos flavus
AAAAAAAAAGACAAAGTTCTTACTCAGGGAGCTTACATTCTACTGGAAAAGACAGACAATAAACAGTTAAAGAGGATATATTTGAAGATGAAGTCAGCAAGATTTGCTGATGAAGTAGATGTAAAAACAAGAGAGGGAGGGAGGGAGAAAAGAGGGAGGAAGAAAGGCAGAAAAGAAAGGCAGAAGAACGGTCAAAGATAAATCCAAGATTTTTTGCCCTGAGCAACCACATTAATGGGAGTACCAATTTTTAAGATGATAATATGGGGGATGGTGAGTTTTGGGTGAAATTCATAGTTTTCTTTTTTAACATGTTCTGTTTGCAATGCTTATTAGATTTCCAAGCAGACACAGTTGCTTGGAAATAAACAGTTATATGCATGAATATAGAACATGGGGAAGAGGTAGGGACTGGATTCCTGAGAACATAAATCATTTTTAAATCACTTAGTAAGTAAACAGAGAAGAAAAAAAAAGGTCCTAGAATTTAGCTCTAGAGACCTCCAGTGTTAAAAAGAAAACAGCAAAGAAGGATAAAAAAATAAGTGGCTAATGAAGGAAGAGAAAATAACAGTGAAGGATATCCAAAGCCAAGGGAACGAGGTGTTAAAGAAAGATGACTATTGCGTCAATATTGCTGCAATGTGTTCTAAGATAACGTTGCTAAGATAAGATCAGAGAACTGACCATTAGATTTGGCAAGATGGGATTCATTAGGGACTTTAGCAATTGCATTTTGTAGTAGATTCAGGAGTCCAAGAAAGAATGGTTGTGAGGAAGTGAAGACATAATAGGAATAGGTCTTTTGAGAAATTTTGCTCTAAGGGCTTGGGGCAATAGTTGAAGAGAGGACATGGGAGTAAAGGATCTTTTTGTTCATTTTGTTTTGAAGATATGAGATATTCCAGTTGGGAGAAAAGACAAAAGGGATGAGATAGAAGCAACTCATTGAGGGAGAAAGGACCAGGGATCCAGGGAGACTGCATAGGTAAAGATGTAGGGAGGTTACTAGATTATTAGTTCGAAGATGAAGTTCTCTTTTAATGGCTTCTATTTTCTCAGGGAACAGTTGAGAATAAATGGATTAGGGTAGAGTTTAATGTTTTGGGAAGGGATAAAGCAGTTGTTTTGATAATGGAGGAGTGGCAACTAGAGAAATATGAAGAGACTCTAGCAGGCTGTGCCCACTCCAGACCAGAGAGAGTGGTTGTACACTTTTCCCAGCCATGTTCACCTGCCTGGAAACAAATGGGGAGTAGGCAGGAAGTAGGACTTACTCAGAGGTGGATTTTCTTCTGGGTGATTTTGATCCCTTGACTAAGGCAGTTGAGGGTGTATACTCTGGAGAGATCATCACAATGGCTTGTGAACTCCATGCTAGGGGAATGTGAACATGAAGAGGAGGATAAATGGCAAAAAGTGGTAAGCTTACTTGTAGAGACTTGTATGGGGTTAAAAGCTTATTGGATTCAATGAATGAGCTGCAAAGAAGAGGTGGTAGTCAGAGCGGGATGCTTAAAACTGCTATTGTGGAGCTGGTACAGTGATTGCAATGGCAATATTGAGAGGAGTATGACCATGAGATGAATGATCGAGGCTGAGTACAGTAGAAGGTAATTGAAGTTGTGAAGGTGAAGGGACTTAAGCATTCAGGGGATGGGTGGGCTGGCCAAGAACCCTCAATATCTGTTGAAGTCACTAAGAATTAAGATGGTCATCATGGGGAAAGAACAAAAAATGACAAGCTAAAATTTCCTACAGCTAAGAGGAAGGAACCAGGAGGAAAATAGGTTAACTTTGTTTGGATGTATAAATACATTTATATTTGGAGGTCTGGAGGACATATAAACATAGGTTTCAAAGGAGCTGATTTTTCGTTTCAAAAGAAGAGGAACAACAGTCTGAAAATGGTTTTGGAAGCAGAGAGTTTGCCTTCCTTTCCTCCAGGTCCTGTCGAACACGGTATGTGGGAGGTAAAAATAAAAAGACTCAAGGGACAAGCCTGCAAGGGAAGCAAAACCTTAGGGGACATCCAGGCTTTGCTCAGAGCAAGAAAGGGGAGAGAGTTCAAAGGAGTTACTAACTTGTGACTGGCAAGGCCATGGTTGCTCCCCAGGTCCTGATAATGTCTAGAACAGGTAAGGGAAAACATGTATAATCTGGCACTGACATTTTTAGAAAGTAGATTTTTTTTTAATGAATCACTCGAACATCATCTGCGTAATTAAAGAATTTTGTAGAGGAAACAATAAAATAGCAGTTTGTATCATACTATTATCACCTCTGCTATCTTCAGCAGTCAATCTTACTATGCCTGAGCTTGTGCCTTTTTATCCTACTTCTCTGGAAGACATGGGGCGGGGAGGGGGCGGGGTGGGGTGATGCCCCTGGGATGCTTAGGACAAAGGGTCTCTTAGAAAGCCAAGTAAAGATCTGCAGACAATGCAAGGAGCGGAAACTCAAAACACAAGCCGGAAGTGCAAGATAGCTTCTATTATTTTCTAGGACCTTTAGTTGCTTTTATTTTTTCCCAGCTGGCTAACTGCAAATTCCACAACTCTGTTCTGCTCTAACTCTTGGATTGATTCTTTTCTTACGATTCCTTAGGACCTGATAAACTCCCCAAGTTCCCTTTTTATGGAGAGAGCTGGAATGTCCATAATTAGTCTTCTCATATAAAACCAAAGCATACAAATGCTCAGTGTAAGTTGGAGAGGAAAAGTTTGGGTAGACAGTTTTCTGGGGGCGCTTCTCCTCACCAAGGCTCTGAGTTTACCCTACTACCCTCAAAGCCTCGGGAAACTCTTCAGAGGCCATAATAGCTCTTCCAAACGCCATAAAAAGAGCCATGTCTGTAGTGGCATCTCTGCTACGATCCTTCTAGTGTGCTTATCTGAAATTCAGTGATAAAAGGAATAATTAAGAGAAAGACTAGCTAGTTGCACCTAGGAGAAAAGACATCTAGATATCTGAAACTTAATATAGGCAAGGCCCATAAAAATGCAATGTGAGACTCCCAATTTTCTTTACCAGGACAGCAAAGGGATTAATCAAATCAAATCCGAAAAAGTGTTTCAACCACTCTAGAGGAAGAAATCAGCCATTCTTGGTGTAAAATACATTTTTCTTCTATTCATCTACTTTAAAAATATAAATGGCCTATACCAACCTTCAGAAAAATGATTTACCACACCACTAATACTAATCCTTTACATTCATATAGTGCTTTACACTTTCAAGAAGCTTTCACATATATTATTTCGTAGAGTATTAGGTACTGGGACAAAAATTATGGTTCTAGAAATGAAACAACTTCTTCCTCAACTCCCTCACCCTTGGATATACTGATTTTCTCCCTGATATCATGAACTTGAATCATAAGATCTTTTACCTGTGGACATCAAGCTTGCACTATTAACTTATAAAGAAAATTCATAACTCTTGTTGACTTAACAAGAAAATAACATGGTCAAGTGGGAAATAAAGGTGAATTACAAATGAAAAAGGGACCTACAGTATGTGATTTGTCCTTTGTTAACCTTTTCAACTAAAGAGAGTTTAAAACAATTCAAGATCTGTTTTGTGTAAATTCCTTACTACCTTTAATAACTTAATGGAGTAATTGAATGCACAATTGCTCCCTGTTCTGGCAAACTGCCACAAAACCAAAATCTTTTGTCTCTTCTAAAACTCTGTAAACATCATTAAAGTGCCAAAACCTATAAAGCATTTTTATGAATTAATTTGCAAATTTTATGGACTTAATAAGACCACAGCAAATTTTACCCCGAGCCACCAGGTATTGCCTTGCTTTTCTTTTCTTTTTCTTTTTCTTTGTTTTTCTTTTTTCCTTCCTTCCTTCCTCCCTCCCTCCCTCCCTCCCTCCCTCTCTCTCTCTCTTTCTTTCTTTCTTTCTTTCTCTTTCTTTCATAGATTCATTGCTTATCCTATTGTGGGGGGCGGAGTGTCTGTGTATAAAGCCTCACATGCTTAATTCCTAAAGCCTGTATAGATACTAGACCATGAAATAAAATGGAATAGATTTATAAAGTAATAAACAAAAAACATAATAGGTAAACATTCTACCTCTCCTTTTTTTAATTTAAAAATGCTAGGGAAGGAAGGAACATCTAAAGTAGGAATATCAGTGATGGAAAACATATTTGTAGTTCTCTCTTAGAGAGCCCCTTGGAGCTGAAAAATGAAGTCGTGTCTCATTACTGCCAAAAGATAGTTGCTAAATGGTAATTATAATAAAAAGGACTTCTTAGAATCCATGGAATAACCACATGAGTAGACATATCAACTGGAACAAGCTACTGTATTGAGTTTTAAAAATACTCATATGTGGGACACCTGGGTGGCTCAGTCAGTTAAGTGTGTGACTCTTGATCTTGGCTTAGGTCATGATCCCAGGGTCCTGGGATCGAACCCCACATTCGGTTCTGAGCTCAATGGGGAGCCTGCTTGAGATTCTCCCTCTCCCTCTCCCTGTGCTCCTCCCCCAACTTGCATGCTCATTCTCTCTCTCTAAAATAAATAAATAAATCTTAAATGTATAAAAAATCTGGCTTAATGATATACTAACTAAAAATATTTTCTAAGGAAATAATCAGAAATTCAAACAATGATTTATTATAAAGATATTTATCATAGTGCTAGCAACAAAGCAAAAATTATTCAATTTAAACATTCTATAGGAATATTTAGATAATATTTAGATAAATTTGTACTTTCATGTAATAGAATCTTATGCAGCCATTAAAACAAAATGTATGAAGAAATATTAATGATATTAGGAAATGTTAATGATAAAATGTTAAGAAAGGCAAAGGCACACCAAATTGTATAGTTAGTACCATAACAAGTATTTAACATACATATGTGTGCATGTACACACACATACATATACAGAATAAAAATCTGAATGTTCAGATACTAACTTGGATTGTTTCTAAGTGGTAAGATTATAAACAACTGTTATACTCTGTTAGCCTTTTAAAATAGTTTTCTTATTGAATATGCATTGCTTTTATAATCATGGAAAACTATTTCATAAAGAGAGCTCTCCTTTCCAAACATATTTACCTACAACATTTTCCTAAAAGTACCTAGTGGTCACACCATTATGCTTCTAAAAGTGTCTTCCCCACCCTTTGTTCTTCCACCTTCCTGGAGGATGTCTTAGTCTCTTCAATAGCCTGTGGTGGTCACTGTGTTGCTCCCCTCTGAACTATTCCACCTCCCAAGAGGAGTCTAAGCCAATCATGCGCCACTGTCCACACCCTCTTGACAGAGTTGGATTCAGAACTGAGCAGGTCTAAGTCAATTTAGGACAAAAAGACATGAGGAGTAGTTTACTTGATGTAACTGGGAAAGTGAAGGCAGTGATTTTTCACAGTGGACTACGGGCAGCCATCTAGTGAGTGAGAGAAACCAGCCTCGTGTTGAAGATGATGCTGTAGACAGCAGAGCAGTAAATTGCACTTCTTGAGAGGATTTCGAGAAGCTAAATTAATCAACCCTGAAGGCTGTCCTAACTTTGGTTTTCCTAATCTGTAAAATAATAACATGCCGTCCATTTAAGCCAATTTGAGTAGGAAATGTTATTTCCTGATGGATGCTCATTGTAATTTATTCTCTAACATTAAGTGCCTTCACTCTTTTGATCAAATTGAGGAGAGAACTAATGAAGGACGATTATTCACAGAACTTACCTTTCATGCTTTATTGTTTGTTACATCTGCATGGAAATTAAATACTCTAGAATTTTTTCATCATTTTATTACGAAAATTTTCAAACACACAAAAGAAATTGTAAGAATTTTATAAAGAGCCCACCTAGAGTCTACAATTAACATTTTACTATACTTGCTTTATCAATTTCTACTTATCCTCTTTTTACTCATCAATTTATTATATCTTTTTGTTCCATATTTTTAAGAAATCCTTCCATCTTCTCATTGTCATAAAGAATCAACTCACATTCTACTGATTTATCTAAATATTCTATTACAATGTAACTTTCCCTGTATTCATCTCTTTTCTTTGGCTAGATGGCAAGAGTCTTAAGGGAAGGTGCTGTACATCTTTGCATCGCTTCCGTGTGGATGCCTGCTGTCAATAAATATGCAAAATTGAAATGAACTTCCAGCCACTAGAATTTGGTTGATTCATTGTATTTTCATGGCAAAACAAAGACACAAATGGTACTTCAATAAACTACACGTTCTGGATATGCCATTTGTTACAATTTTTATGGTAATATTTTCTGCATCAAACTAAAAGCATACCTTTTTTCTTTTTTGCTATGAAAATGAACTGCGCTGAAAACAAATTTATATATAACAAATATCTCTTTAACAAGGGATCTAAACATTAGCTCTTGGGTTTTCCCAAGCTTTTTTCTTTCTTTCTTTCTTTTTCTTTCTTTCTCTCTCTCTTTCTTTCTTTCTTGTAGTTGATTTTTATGAATCAAATTATTCTTTAAAGTATTCTTTCTCTTGAAAACATCTTTATGTGAAGAACTATAAAGAACTGTGTAAAGACTCTTACTTTAGTCCAGCTGAATGAACTAAACAAAGCCAGAGCTGGACTTAAGAGTATAAGAAACTTAAACATAGGATGTAATGTTGCTATTGATTAAATCCAAGGAGAGGTGTTTTCTTTCTTTTCTTCTGCCACCCTGAAGTGACTTTTCTTTTCTTTTTTTTTTTTTTTTCTGAAGTGACTTTTCTAAGGCACTTTCTCCAAGTTAAGTCAAGCTACTGAGAAGAAATATTGTGTGTGTGTGTGTGTGCGCGCTCGCGTGTGTGTGTTCGGAGGATTTAAAATCTGAAATAATTGTGCACTCCTCCGCATTTACAGCAACTTAATGCAGTTTCTTAATTTAAAAGATTACCTTAACTTATAATCACCAGGTCATAAAGTTTTAGGAGTGTGTGTTTCTAAGTAGTGGGAATGGCTGAGGTATAGCATATTTTTATTTTATATTTTATTTTAACTAATAACTTTGGTAATAATTAGAGAGATATTTATAATCTTATAAGAGTCCTTGAATATAGATAGCTTTAAGTTTATTTTCACTGCTCCTTCATGAGATTTACTTTTTGATTTATTCTTTTACAGATGTGAGAAGGGAAGTATTCAAATTTAACACATATATGTTTGATTTTGAATAAAACATCCAGGTAAAATAATACATATAATTCTTAGACTGCAGACTATGTAGTAGGATGATCAACCTCAAACTAGGAAATTTGCTAAAAGCTGCCTGACTGAGGACCAATTGACTGAAAGAAAAAAGGAAAAAAATAATAGGACAATAATCTAAGCCATATTCTGCCTTAAAGAAAACATCTCTTCATAAGCCCACACCTGGGAAAAAGGCCAAGATACTAAACTAGACTTAGAAAAACAATTTTCTACCAGAAGAATTGTTAGGAAATGTTTTATTCATTGAGATCACCGATAGGTGAAAGATTTCTATCCTTACTATCATCAATGATAGACCTCCACCTTATAGATCACACAGTAGAAAATGAACTATCCCATCTGTCTTTAAATGTATTAACTGTATAGTGATGACTATAACATGAATTTTTTTAAAGATCACCAAATGGCACGCCTGAAAACTAATATTACACAGCATGTTAACTAACTGGAATTTTTAAAAAAATATTTTTTAAGATTTTTTTATATTAATTTATTTGAGAGAGAGAGAGAGGAAGCAAGAGAGAGCAGGAGCCAGTGGGTGGAGCAGAGGGAGAGGGAGAAGCAGGCTCTCTGCTGAGCAGGGAGCTCGACATGGGGCTCAATCCCAAGACCCCAGGATCATGACCTGAGCTGAAGGCAGATGCTTAACCACCAACTGAGCCACCCAGGCATCCCAACTAACTGGAATTAAAAAAATAAATAAATAAAAACTTAAAAAAAAGAAACTAAAAAAAATAAAATATAAAAATAAATATCAGGCTAATCCTAAGCTTTATGAAAAATACCACAGATTTTCTTCCAGTGAACTATCTCAAGACTCACATCTATGATTATTTGTTAATAAATAAATAATTATAGAAAAGTTAATCTCTTTAACAAAGCATACAATTATACTCATTCCATTCCATTTTATGTGTATATTTGCATCTTAAGATGTTATTATATTATTAATTTAAAAAAATACAGCATTTCAAAGAGAAAAAAGATCTACCTTCCTTGTTTTAAAATCTTGATTTTGAGGGGCACCTGGGTGGCTCAGTGGGTTAAAGCCTCTGCCTTCAGCTCAGGTCATGATCTCAGGGTCCTGGGATCGAGTCCCACATCGGGCTCTCTGCTCAGCAGGGAGCCTGCTTTCTCCTCTCTCTCTGCCTGCCTCTCTGCCTGCTTGTGATCTCTTTCTCTCTGTTAAATAAATAAATAAAATCTTTAAAAAAAAAAAATCTTGCTTTTGAGTATTCATATATTATCTTCTTCTTAGTTACAAAATATATTCTCTCCCTCAAAAAATATTTTAAAAACAGAAGAAAAAGCAACTTCTAGGTAACAAAGTAAGTGTAAAGAGAATCATGATAATAGAAGAAATGAAATCAAATGTAATAGAAACCTGTTACAACAAAGTAGCCAACCACAAGGCATATTTTACTGAGCCTTAATGTTACGTTATGAGTTTTAGAATTTAAAACTTGAGGCACTGAATTTATTTTGAATAACAAACCCTAAAATCTTATTTTTCTTTCTAAGGTGTTGATTTTAATTTATAGCACTGTCTTACTGTTTTTCTATAAGACAGTATTTTTATCTTAATATCTAAAACCAGATTTGTTTAAAATAAATACAATGTATTTTAAATTTGCAAAAATCAACACTACCAGCAATAACTGGAAAAAGTACTGAGTGTAAAGTACTTAGACAAATATTTTCCATAAATTTTCAAGTAGCACTCCAAGATTTTTTTCTCTCTTCTCCAGACATAATTATTGAGCACCGACTATGTTTCAGGCTTTGTAGCAGGGAAGGAAGGCCATGAATATGACACAGTTCTAACCTCCAGGAAATCACAGATGAGGGCAAATGCATTCAGATAAATTACATATCTCAAGATCATTCAAAGGACTATCTTTTGGCTCAAAATGCCATCTGTTTTTTGGAAACTCTTGGCTGATTTAGTGAAATCAGATGTCTTGAATTCCAACTCACTTAAAAACATACAAATAGTCAAAATGGTTTCTATCTTTTTTATCATCTGATTGAGTTAAAAGCATGTCAGTTGTGGTAATCCGTCACCAATTGCATGAAACTCTCATGATTTTATTTAAATTCCATTGTCTACTGGGTGCCCTCATTTTTTTTTTTATCCCCTTTAGGAGTCATAAGTTGTTTCAAAATGGGGCCAAAACCCAAAAAGTAATTTTTCCAAAATAGTATTCTTGGCTGTGATAGTTTTGATAACTTTTATTACTTAATATCAGGTTGGTTGCTTGCTTATCATTACTTTTTGCTCTTCATAAACTTAACAAAAGGATGTTTCTCTTAGAAAGAAAAAGGGAGAGGGGAAGAAAGGAAGGAAGGAAGGAAGAGAGAGAGAGAGAGAAAGAAAGAAAGAAAGAAAGAAAACTAATGCTTATCCCAGTGAAAAGCAGGAAGTTCTCCCCATCCCTTCATTTACATAGCATTTCTATACTTGTTCTGCACACATCAATGGTTCAAAGTCATTACCCATAGTTACTTTTGAAAGTCTATGCAATGTTAATACAGAACTTGATAAAGCACAGTTATCTAAAAAAACTTTTAATAATGAATCTCAAAAAACAATTTTAAAAATCCTTTTTCATATAATGATCAGTAATTGGCAACCATGAGAAGAGAAGAATGATCTCTCTGATATGAAGAATTTGAGAAGCAGGGCGGGGGTTGTGGGGGGTGGGGGAGGGAAATGAAACAAGATGGGATCAGGAAGGAGACAAACCATAAGAGACTCCTAAACTCATGAGAAGAGAAGAATTTTTTCTAGTATTACTGATATTGGTCTTTGTCACATAATTTAATGTGACCAATGGAATGTGGGTGACCAATGGAAGTGACATTGTGCCAGTTTCAGGTCCAGGTCTTAGGAGGCATCTCTTGTTTTCATGTGCTCCTCTGAGAGCTTCTAACTTCTGAAATGAGAACACACTGCCTTGGGTAGACATTGAGCCCAGCCTGGGCCCCTGAATGTGGAGCAGACCAAACTTAACCCTCAAGCCTGAAGCAGAACCACTTCAGCTGGTTAAAAAAATTTGTGAGTGAGATATAATGCTTACTGTTTTACACCAATAAAATTTTCATGGTGGTCTGTTACACAGCAACAGCTGACTAATACATAAGTATTACTTAAAACTTTCTTTTTCCCCCGAATATATATCTTATTTTACAATATAACTATTAAACAAAATCCATTTAAAAGATAATTTTAGCAACTAGGAATAGATTGTGAGGCATATAGCCACATGTTACATGCTTAAATGAGAGAAAATAAAATTGTATATTAATTTCTTTAAAATAATCCTATAAGAGAAAGGCACCGTGATGTAATTAAAGGAAGACAAAAGTAATGATACTTCTTGATTGAGAACATAATGCAATCACACCACTAGCTGGCTTCCAGAGAAATGAATGCAGATGTTGTGTTATTTTTCCATTATGAAATCTGCAGAGGTAGTCCAGCCATGCTGAAGCAATAGGAATTGATTGCTTCTATCTAATCCCAAATTAACTAGATGATGTCAAGACTTGTCCTCATGGATAGAAATGGTGAGGAAAACAGGTTCATCTTTTTTTTTTTTTTATGTATTTACATTTACAATCGACTTTGAACTACCATATAAAGTAGCATAAACGGCTATTCAAATAGTATGCATACTTAATTTTACGCAATATAAGACTGGATGTGCTACTTGGCTGTTAGAGTCTGTCCTCAAGCTTGTTCTGGCATGCCAGCATCACTCAAGCTTGATTCAGTTTTTATGCCACAACAACTCTCTTGAATAATCATAAAATTTAGCAATAAGTGCATGCAACACTAAGGCCAAGGGTGCTGTTTTACAGAGTGTAGTGGAATCTTTAAGTCCTTGGAGCTTGTGAAAACAGCAGCCCTGATAAGCAAAGAACTCATCTGCACATCTTTAAATGGATGGTTGCATTTATCTGAACAGGTGGGGGAAGTGGAGGTGGTGTGTGTGGAATGGCTCATTCAAAACCAGAAAATATTAAAATGCTTAGAAAATGGCAGTTGTCAGTACAAATGAAAACTGGGAAGTTACCTAGCTGAGTAAACAGCATAGTCAACAAAAGAATAAAACTCATGAGCAGTTACTAGGAGACTGAGTTATAAGAATTTCAGTGTGAAAGGGTTGAAAAGCAAAGATATTAGAATAGCATCTAATTGGTAGGGCTTATATACCTCATCAAAAGTTCTAGTCAAGAGATTCC
Source organism: Potos flavus (assembly GCA_028534135.1). Taxonomy (NCBI): domain Eukaryota; kingdom Metazoa; phylum Chordata; class Mammalia; order Carnivora; family Procyonidae; genus Potos; species Potos flavus. The sequence goes on from JAPYYM010002471.1 coordinate 11,464, forward strand.
GTGATTATAAATTATACAGAATAATCTGCATCTGAGCAGATCCCACCCATCTAAGTTTCCTGTGGACATGGCAGTCATTCCTGGGGTGGCCTCCCAGCTCCTCACTTTGCCTTTAAAATCACCTCCAAACATTTATCAGTGCCCATTCTTCAGGAGAGGGTTGGAGAAGTAGGTTATTTTCTCACCAGCTACTTTGAAGAACGTGCCAGGGTGTCAACTCTGATGGGTCCCCTCATGTGTGTTCTCATTTAGGGTGCTGATATGCACACCCATTCTCTAAAAAGGAGGCAGTGGTTTGTAGGGACTCAAACACTGGCCTAGAAGACTGTTACTAACCACCCCTGCAAATGTAGACTGGGAGCTTTAGTTTCTATGAGCCTCAGTTTCCTCACCTTTCCATAAGGAAAATGAAATTTGGACAAAAAGACTATAGGGGCCAAGGGCAGGCCACTCCAAGTTGGACTAGTTTGGCATGAAGATTATTTTGCATTAAAAAGCAATCAAAACCCAGCAAGACAGCATGGTATTGGCACAAAAACAGACACATGGACCAGTGGAACAGATTAGAGAACCCAGATATGGACCCACAACTCTACGGTCAAATAATCTTTGACAAAGTAGGAAAAAATATCCAGTGGAAAAAAGACAGTCTCTTCAATAAATGGTGCTGGGAAAATTGGACAGCTATATGTAGAAGAATGAAACTTGACCATTCTCTTACACCATACACAAAGATAAACTCGAAATGGATAAAAGACCTCAATGTGAGG
>JAPYYM010002472.1:0-12233 GCA_028534135.1 Potos flavus
GGGGGTGGGCTGCGGTGGCGCAGAGGACAGGACCCGGCCCCTGGCCCCGGGATCGCCCCAGACCCCTCCCGCTGGGTGCCGTGAGCGCGCTGCTGTCTGACGGGGGCCCGGGCCCCTTGGCTGCGGTGGGGGTGTCTGCGCGCTCCCTGAGCGCTGGGCCCTGGACGCGGCCGCGCTCCTGACTCCACGGGCCGGACCGGGGCTCAGACGCTCCTCTGGCTTCGGACGTCGGGCCGTGGACGTGATGAGGGAGGGTGCGGGTCAGTCCGGCCTGAGCGCGAGTCTGTCCCAGCTGCACCGGGAGGAGGCGGCCCGGAGGGGCAGCCAGACCCACGACAGACGGACGGACAGACACACGGGCACGGGGTCGAAGGGCTGCCGCTCCGAAGTTCTTCGGACCTGACTTCGCATCTCAGCTTCGCCGTTCGCTACCGTTTCTGAAGTTGAGTAAGATAAACCCTCCGCGCCGGGGTCTGGCCTCGGGACCGCGTGGAGGTGCGGAGAACGGATGGAGCCCTGGCGGCTTCTCCCCGCGCCCGGGCCTCGCTGGCACTCGGTGAGCACAGGCTTGGCTCCGGGCCCCGGAACACGGGCGCGCGGTCTCCCCCATGCCAGACGAGCATCTCGCCCCCACACGAGCTCTCTCTCATGCCTCCTCCTCCAGGGCCGCCGCCGCTGGGGTCCACCCTCCAGGCACGACGTCTGACATCACCGTCCACACGGCCCACCCCTGCACCAAGGTCCCGCGACTGTGGCTGGCAGGCCGGGCTCTGCCTCGATGTCACGGGCCCTTTCCTGTCTGAGGGGGTGCTGCACCCCCGCTGTGGCTGACGCCACGGCCCTTCCTTCTTGGGGGCCCGGCCCCCCGCTATGGGCACGGCACTGGCCAGGGGCCAGAAATGCCCGGGAGATGATGGCCTGGCCATCCCCGTGTGCTGCGGGAGGGAATGCCCGCTCCCCATCCTGGGTCAGGACATCTTGGAATGTCCCAGAAGGCTCAGGGGAGGGTGCCTTCCATGGCAGGGTGCCTGAAATTGCCCCCGTGCGGAGCTCCTCCTCTTCCTGTGTCCTCTATCCCCCGGCACCTCCTTCAACTCTTCTTCATTGCAGCCCGAGCACAAGGATCCCTCACAACGTAGGGTGCACTTTGGGGGAGCCTGAGCTGAGACTGCTGTCTTGTAGTTAGTCCCCTTTCCTTCGTCCTCACCGCCCCTGCCCCGGGCAGGGCCCCCACGTACACGGGACACACCAGCAGCTTCCTGAGGGGCCCCCAGGCTTGGTCAGAGCCCTGTCACCCATCACACAGGCTCCCAGCAAAGGTCACACGTGCTCATACATTTGTGCGTGACCGGTTTGGAATGTCTGTTTTTCTAGTAGCCTGTAGACGACATGGGGGTGCATTGCACCTGCTCCCCTTACCAGGATACTCTTAAAACTGAGCTCGGCACCTGCTGTCGGTTAGAGACTCAGATACTGTATTTCAACAGATGAATGAGGCCAATGGCTTGGGCTCTATGTAGCCACAGTGGAGGATCTCAGCGCCATACCTTCAGCTCCATTTTCAGTGCTCCGACTTGAGCTGTTTGTGTGCTTATAGGTCGGCCCTATTCACCTGTGTGTGTGTGTGTGTGTGTGTGTGCATATACACATAGATACACACAGCAGGGAGGTCGATGAACTCAAGTAGGCGTGTGCAAGTATGCGTGCGCGTGTGTGTGTGTGTTCCTTTAAGACGTAGAGGGAGAATACACACACACATACACACGCACACACACGCACGTTTATATTTCCCTTCCATCTGCTGAAGAAGTGTGTATACATATATGAGCATATATTTTCCCTCCGCCTGGTAGAGAATCTGTAATGACCCCCGCTCTGCCCTCGTTCCCCAGTTCGGGCGACCGTCTCTCCCCCATCCTTCCGTGTGGGCTGTGCTGTGTGGCACGCCTCTACGGAGGACAGCGTGGAAAGCCAGGGAGAGGAGCCCTGCCGTGGGCAGTTACGCCAACGAACACGGCTCAGCCGGACGGTGAAGGTCAGTATCATCAGCGCTATGTCGTGTCGACAGTCCGTGTCCCTGATATGACAGGATAACGGACACGCTTTGCCTCTGTGGTCTTCATACCCGAAACTCATAACCACGGTCTAACCCCGTGCGAAATGTCAGATTAACCCAGTGCAGGGACAGTCGACAAAATGCCTGATTGGACTCCTCCAACTGTCAAGGTCAGGGAAGACAAGAGCACTCGGAGAAGCTGTCATAGTCCGGAGATGTCTAAGCAGACTGAATGTCATGCTGTGTCCCTGAATGGGATCCTAGGACAGAAAAAGGAAATTAGGGGAAAGCTAATGACATCTGGATAAGGTATGAACTCTAGTTAATCATAGCGTATTGATATTGGTTCATTAGTTGTGACAAATGTACCGTAGGAATGGAGGAGGCTAACAGTAGGGAAATTGCATGTGGGTGTACATAGGAACTCGGTGTACTATTTTTTGCCCCTTTTCTGTAAATTCTAAAATAAAAGTCTATTTAGGGACATCCGGTTTCCTCTGTGACAAGGAAGGAGCTTGAAAGTTGCCTCTCTCATCTTTACAATGAGAAAAAAAGCCAAACGAACTGAAAACCAACGCGTTTTCTTGAACCCCCGGAGAATGGAGGGGGCAGGACACTTCCCCACCCCCAATCCGGAGAGACAGAAATAAGGAGAATCATGGCCGAGATCAGTTTATGCGGAGCAGCAGTCGCTGGAGCCACACACTGAAAGGAAGGCCTCGGTGCTGATTGTGACAAATGACAGAGGCTGAAGGTGGACAAGACGGGAGTGGGAGATTGCCGGGGCGGGGCGGGGGGTGGGACAGAACCCACAGGACCCCCAATGGCTCCTTACTATGAGGAGCCCAGGAAAACTCCCTGGGGGCCCGGCAGGGGGGGGGGAAGTAGGCTTGCTGAGATACACCCAAAGCATTTTCCATCACAGTGACCTACTCTCGATGGAAACACCTTTAGCAGAAAGAACCTCCTTTCACCTGGGCTGGAGGGGGAAGGGCAGTGGGCTGACTCCAGTCCCCTGCAACCCTCCTGTGGCACCAAAGGGGAGGAAAAAAGCCAAGAAGCGCTTGTGAGGGTCACAGCTCAGGACGCTGCTTACAGATAGAGCCCTCACCCTAAGACTGGACATTTCCCCTTTTCTGGCTCGACTACCCCATCGACCGGACTGCACCGCAGTAAGAGCGATTTCAGCCCAAAATGCAGAATGTGCAGCCTTGCACAAGAAGGAGATATTAGGAAGAGCCAGAGACATCAGAGGTGACAAAAACAAGGGCGCTCTAGGAATTTGAAGCCTCCGACGCCTACAGCTACAGTGAGCATGAAATACAGCTCAACTCGTAGCCAGGTTGACATGAAACACACCAAAGGCCTTTTATCTCCGTTTTTACCCAATAAACCATGTCCAGATTTCAACCAAAAAAAAAAAAAAAGAATTACAAGACATGCTAAAGGCAAGAAAAAACACATCTTAAGACACAAAATAAACGTAAGAAACAGATTCAGATAGGACACAGATTTTGGAATTTTCAGACAAGGAATTTCAAATAATCATGATTAAAATGTTAAGGAGTCTAATGGAAAAAGTCTGTCACATTCAAAAACAGATGAGTAAGATAGCAGAGAGATAGAAATTAGGAGACAGAATCGAAAGGAAATCCTAGTGCTGCATGATGTAGGAAAGACGTTAGGGTTCAAAGCTGATGGTCAAGAATGAATTCTTGAGACGTCTTTGGTACAAAAAGGTGGTTTTATTAAAACACAGGGACAGGACCCGTTGGCAGAAAGAGCTGCTCTGGGGCCCACTATATACTTTCAAGTTGGGAGGGGGTTAGGGATGGTGTAAGTCTTTAAGCAATTTTGGAAGCAAGGTTTCCAGGACCTTGAGGGGGCTAGCTGTTGTTGGGAAAAGGTCATCTATTACTGTCTAATAAAACCTGAGTCATGAGACCCTTCAGATGTCTATCGGTGGGTCATATGCTTGGGGGATGATTGCAACACGTATCTCGGGGGATTTAGAGATAAAGGAAATTTCCAAAGGGATTTTTATATGTTAGAGTAGACTTATAGGATCCTGGGGGTCAGGCTAAGATTGCCTTTGCCCTTAGCAAAGTCTTAACACTGAGGCAGCTGAGCTCCTACAGGAAGGTCACTCTGCCTGTTTCAAAGACTTGTCAATGCACTATAGATAGTAAGGAAATTTAACAATTTTTCTTCTGCTTTTATTTCCCACATCACGGGGGAGGAAAAAATTTTCCCTATCCTTCATGATTCTTCTGACTATCGAAGAATTAAATTGACAGGAGCTAGATTAACAAGAGAAAATAAAAATTAATTACATAATTGCTTAGAAATGCAATTCCAAAGACAGTCAGGCAAAATGAGGCATATGTGGACATCCTGAACTACTTCCAGAGAAAGGAGAGGGTGTCCAGGACTACAAAGGGGAGGAAAGCAACTTACAGGAAAATGTTTGGGAAACAAATGTTGGTTGCGCCACTCAGGAACAGTGGGACCTAGAGAGAAATTTTAACAATCAGACTTTGCTGGGTTCTTCTGTATCTACCTCACCTCATTCATATTATACAATAGTTATCTGTGGTGCTATCCCCCTTTTCAGAGCACGTCCTCCGTCTAAATCCTTTCAGGCAGTAAGGGAGAAGATCAATGTTCTTTCTCGAGCCTTCTGTTCCCTAAAACTAATCAGCCTAAAAGAGCCCACATGCTAAGGAGACACATTTTGGGGTGGCCAGTTTTGCTCCCCAACTAAGGAGGACATTCTTCATCCTGTAACAGAAAGGACAAATGCCTTGGCTGGACTGGATACACTCAAGAGAAGAATCAATGAGTAAAGATATGTCCATAGAACTCGCCAAACTGACATGCAAAGGGAAAAAAATAATGAAATAAAGACAGGGTAGGGGGTAGAGAATATACGAGAACTGTAGGACAATAAAAAAAATTATTTGCATAGTGGGAATACAGAAGGAGAAGGATAGAAAGGAGCAGAAAGAATATTTAAAGAAATAATGGCTGAAAATTTCCCCAAATTAGTAACAAATACCAAACCACAGATCTGGGACACAAGATAAACACCAAAAATATGCACAAAGCATATCATAGTTAAACGAAGAGACAACCTTGAAAGAAGCCAGAAGAAAAAGTAGCTTCCCTATAGAGGAATGGGGATAAGAATTGCATTGGCCATCTCTTCAGGAATCACGAGAACAAAGAAAGGAGGAACGTATTCAAAGTGTTGAAAGGAAATAAACATCAATCTAAAATTCTGTATCCACCGAATTATCCTTCAAAAATAAAATCAAAACAAAGACTTTCTCAGACAAACAGGAATCCGTTGCCAACAAGAAACCCTCCAAGAAATGGAGAATGATGATGTCAGATCTACAGAAAGCAGGAGCCTTAGAGAAGAAACAAATGAAGGTAAAATAACTTAAATTTTTTAATGTTTTATTTTTTTATTTTTTTTACATTTTTTAATGTTTTAATTGATCTAAAAGATTGCCACTGAGAAATAATAGTAATGATGTATTGAGTGATTAGAATATATGGATAAGTGATGGGCACCTGCATGGCTCAGTCAGAGGAGTGTGCAACTCTTGATCTCAGGGTCGTGAGTTCAAGCCCCATTTTGGGTGTGGGGTTTACTTAAAATTATTTCTTTTTTAAAAAAGAACATAATCAAGTTTAAAAAAAAAAGCACATATGGATAAGTGAAAAAGAACGACAGCAGGGGACCTGGGTGGCTCAGTCGGTTATGCGTCTGTCTTTGGGTCAGGCTGTGATCCTGGGGTCCTGGGATCAAACCCCGAGTCGGGCTCCCTGCTCTGCGGGGAATCTGCTTCTCCCTCTTCCTTGCTCCTCCCCAGCTCACGCACTCTCTCTCTCTCCTCTCTGTCTCTCTTACTCTCCCTCTCTCTCTCAGATAAATAAATAAAATCTTAAAAAAAAAGAGAAAGCACAACAGCAGTGTTATAAGGGCAGAGGGAGGAATTAGTTTACTCTGTTATGAGGCACCAGCACTATTGAAGCAGCATATGTAGTTTGAAAGTCGACTTGGATTAGTTGTAAATCTGGAGGCAAACTCGAGGAAAACCACGAAAGAGTTAAAAAAAGGAATATGATTGATATACTAAGACAGGAGACAAAATGGAAAATACAAAATGCTCCAAAGAAGAAGAGGGGAAGAAAAAAATGAAGCAAAGAACAACAAACAGAAAACAGAAACACGGTAGATATTCATTCAACTATTTCACTAATCATTTTAAATGTGAATGGTCTAAATCTATGTCAAAGACATAGCTTGTCAGAGGGGACAAAAAACCCAGAAGACTCAACTCTATGGTGTCCACAAGAAATTCGCTCTAAGTATAAAGACACACAGAGATTAAAAGTAAGGAGATGGAGAAGGATACGCCATGTTAACACTGACCAAAAGAAAGAGAGCGTCGTTGTATTAATTCCACACGGAACAGACTGCAGGGGAGGAACGTTATCAGGGGTGAAGAGGGGCAACACATAATGATAAAGGGGTCAATTCTCTAAGAAGACGTGGCGGCCCTTGCCGTGCGTATACTTAAAAGCAGAATGTCACCATGTGAGACAACCGCTGATGGAACTTCGAAGAGAAACAGACGCATCCACCCTGACGGTCGAAGCCTTCGACACCCATCCTCAGTAACTGATAGATCCCACCGCAGACAGGAAGGAGAGCTGACGGGAGCATCGCCATCAATCCGCACGATCTAATTGGCATCTACAGCAGACTCCATCCAGCAACAGCATAATTATGCATTCTCCTCGCGCCGGCGTGCGCATTCATCAAGAAAGACCACATCCTGGGCCATAAAACACACCTTAACGAATCTAAAAGGAGAAAAATCTTATAAACTATGCTCTCAGACCACAGTGGAATTGACACAGAAATCAAAAACAGGGATCAAAAGCTGCCACAAACCAAAATATTTGGAGATTCAACAGTACCCTTCTAAATAACACATAGGTCAAAGAAGTCTTCAAGGAGATTAAAATATACTTTGAACTAAATACAACCTGTCAAAATTTGTGGGATTCAGTGGAAACGGTGCTTAGAGGGTATTTTTAGCATTGCATGCGTATATGAGAAAAGAAGAAAGATCTAAAAGCAAGCTACCATCTTAGAGAGATCAGAAAAAAAGAAGGGCAAATTGTGCCTAAAGAAGCAGATGAGAAGGAATAATGAAAACTACAGCAGGAAGAAATGGAATTGAAGATGGGAAAACAATAGAGAAAATCAAGAAAACCAAAAACAGGTTTCTTGAAGAGATCAATGATAAAATTGAGAAAGCTCTTGACAGGCTAACCAAGATTGGGTGGGGAGGGACAAAAATTCTTAATATCGAATGTTAGCAGGGTCATCATGGTGGATCGTGTGGGCATCAAAAGCGTATAAAGGCACACCTTGAATCACTCCATACCCACCAATTTAATACCTTAAATGGAACGGAGCACTTTCTTTAAAGAGAAAAATCCACCAAAACTCATACAAGGAAGAACAGGTCATCGGAATGGTCTGTATTTATGCTAAAAATGAATAAATAATTAATAACCTTCCAAAATAGAAAGCACCAGGCCCAGATGGATTCCCTAGTGAATTCTACCAAACATTTAAGGAATAAATTATACCAACTCTTTACCATCTCTTCCAGAAATTAGGCACAGAGGGAATACTTCCTTAAATCATTTTATAAGGCCTACCCATATTACCCTAATATCAAAATCAGATAAGACATGACAAGAAAGGAAAACTTTAGGTCAATATCTCTCACGACCATAGATGCAAAAATCTTCAGTAGTTTAGTTACAATTTGAATCCACCATGCGTGACATGAATTATGCCTCAGGCCAAGCGGGATTTGTTTCAGGTATGCAAGATTTGTTCAACATTCGACGAAGTCAGTTAATGTAATTCCTCCCATCAACAGGGTAAAGAAGAAAAAAGAAATCATATGATCATATCAATAGATGCAGAAAAAGCATTTGACAAAATCCAACACCCAACTATGTCAGAAATAGGAATAGAGGGGAACTTCCAAATTTGGTGAAGAACATCCACAAAATACCTACAGTTCATATTTAATGGTGAAAAACGTGATGCTTTTCCCCAAACATCAGGAACAAGGCAAGGATGTGCTCTCTCAAAAGTCCTACTAAACATCTTACTGGAAGTCTCAGCTAGGGCAACAAGGCAAGATGAGGGGGGAAAAGTGTATACAGGTCAGGAAGAAATAAAATTTTGCTCGCAGATGACGTGATTGCCTAGGTGGAAAATCCCAAGGGGAAGACACGGTAACTTCTGAAATTAATACAAGATTATAGCAGGCTGAAAGGGTACTAGGTTATTACACAAGTCAATCGATTTCTTATGTAACTTCTATGAACAATTGGAATTTGAAATTTATAAAACGAATACCATTTGTAATAGCACCTCTCTCCCTCAGGAAAAAAGAAAAAAGAAAAAGAAAACCAAACCCAAAATGATACACTTAGGTATAAACTGAACAAAATGCAGTAAACTGTAAAACTTTGATGAGATACATCAAAATTCTAAATAAATGGCGAGATCTTCTATGTTCCTGAATGGTCAGCTCCTTTGAGTGGGACCTATTGATTCAATGCTATCCCAACAAAAATCCCAGAAAGCTATTTTGTAGATATTAACAAAGTGATTCTAACGTTTGCATAGAAAAGCAAAAGACCCAGAGGATCCAACCCAGCAGCGATGAAACTAAGCCTGGAGGACTCACGCTGCTGACTTTAAGACTGAATCATAGAGCGTATACGGGGGGACAAGGCTGCCGGGAGAGAAAAGGCCAGGGGTAATGGAAAAAGAACGGGCATCCAGAAACGACCCACAAAAGGACGGTCAACTGAGCCCCGAGGAAGGAGGAAAGGCAAGTCAGGGAAGGAATCTTTCCAACAGATGACGCTGGAAGAAAGCGCAGAACAAAACTCAACTAAGCCCCACGCCCCTTACGCCTTTCACAAACATTAACTAGGTACGAATTGCAGATCTAGAGGTAAAATGTGAGACCACGAAGCAGGAAGCACGGATGAAAACGCAGGTGACCTCGGGTTTCGTGGCAAGACGGAAGCATAGCCCACGAAGGAGCCAAGTGAGTTGGACTTTGTGGGAACGAGAAACTTCTCTGCAAAGGCCTGTCTCGAGAGGGTGAGAAGACGAGCAACACGCATCGCTTAGAAGGAGCCACAGGGAGCCCGGCGAGGACACAGCCCGGTCACAAGGTGGGTGAGAGGTTGAAACAGACGCTTCCCCTTAAAAAGATGTGTCGATTGCAAAGACGTCCATCGTCGTCGTGACGGAGCCGCAAATTAGAACGATGCGGGAGGCGGATGCACCTGTTGGAATGGCTCACACACACACACACACACACACCCCACAACCGGCCGTGCCGAGCGCCGCAGGGACGTGGAGCACCGGGGCTGCCTGCCATCCGGGGCTGGTGGGAACACAGGACGGTGCGGCCCCTTGGAGGACAGACGGCCGGAGCGGGGTCCTCTGCAGCCGCAGTCTCCCCGTTGCGTCTTCACCTGCTGCGAAGACTTGTGCCCACGTAAAACCCGCACGGGACTGTCTATAGCAGTGTGTAGACTGTCTATGATCCTCCCACCTGGGAGCAGCGCGATGTCCCGCGGCAGGGGAGTGCATAAGCAGAGCACGGTACATCCAGACGGTGGAACCTTATGAAGGGGAAAACACAAGTGGGCCGGGAAGCCCGGGAAGCATGGGTCAACCTGAATGCCTATTACTAAATGCAGGAGGTCCGTCTGAAACACCTGCACACGCTACGATACCAATTATATGATATTCCGGATTGGGCAGAACTGTACGGGCAGTAAGATCCTGGTTTCCAGGGTGCAGGGAGGAGGCAGGAGAGTTAAGTAGATGAAGCAGGGGGTTCCTCCAGGCCTGCAAGACTGAGCTGTACGGCAGCTGCGTGCGTGACAAATTACACGTATCAGATGCGCGCGTGGATGATGGATGAGGGGTTCTGTGAACAGATGACATTACGCATCTGTCAAAACTCGTAGAACTTTACGGCACAAAGAGCGAAGCATAATGTGTGCCAATTTGAGCCATCATCTCGGGGCTCACGGGATCCCAGGAAGGAAGACCGAGGTGCAAGGAGAGAAGCTCTCGCCAGGAAACCTCGCCGAAGCACGTGGGGCAAGGTGCTGACTTAAGTAACGGGAAAGGTGGAACCGAGCGGCGTCTCTAGCGCACGGGAAAGGCGCGCGAGCCGGGCGCTCCGGCTGATAGGTCCTCCCCCGGGGGCAGTGCGTCACCGGCTGCCGCGGCTGGCAGGTGACACCGGACTTGAGCAGCCAGTGGTGGGAGCCCGGTTTGTCACGTCGGAGCGGGAATGTGCAGATAAACGAGGAGAAGAGGCTGGAAATAGTCACGGGATGATGGCGTGCAATCGGCGGCACCCAGACGAAGTCACGTTTAATGTCGTATGCATTTCAGCGGCTGCACGCAGATGTGTTTGCAGCGATGCGCACACACAGGCACGCAGGCGGGTGCGTGGACGTGCACCTCCTTGCTCGGCCAGCTCTGGAGAGGGTCGAAACCACGGGCAGCCCGGCAGCCATCAGAGGACCGTGCGCCCCGATCTTGGCCTCGGATGCGGTTTCCCAGCAAGAGGCACCGGGGCTCCAGGGGAAACGACCGATCTGATTCGGGGCAGGACACACGTAATGGGGGTGGGGGAGGGGTGGGGGGCAGGGCGTCCCCAGGGCGGGTCTCAGGCTCAGCACGAATGAGCCCCCAGCAGCTCCCCCATGGTGCCCGCCGGCCTTTGCGCTCTGGACGAATGGTGCCTAGCGGTGTGGGCACAGCCTCGCCGACCCCCGGAGAGAGGCTGCCGTCCCCCAGAGAGAGGCTGCTGTCCCTGTGGCCGCCTTGCGAGGGTCGTAGGCCACACAGGGCCACGGAGCCACCGCCTGGATGGACCTCCTCCAGGGTGGCAAGCCGGGCCGGTCCTCTCCTGCCTGGGGCTTGCGGCAGCCGCGGGGGGACAGCGGCCAGAGGGTGTCAGACCCCAGCCCTCATGGCTCCTGGCTCCTCGGAGTCTTTCTGCTGGGGGACAAGATGCTCCGGTCGACGGTAGGCCGGCGAGAGAACGCAGGGATGCGGGAAGGAACTGGAACCCCAGCAGACAGATTTTGAAGGAGCCCCAACTTTCCAGAAACAACGGAACCGTCGTCTCGGGGGCACCCTAGACTCGGGGAGCTCTCTGGGGCGCCTTCCCACGTCTCCATCACAGTGGCTGCACGAGACCACCCTCACCAAGGGGTCGCTGCACCACGACATCTCGGGTTCCAGTTTTGCCCATTTCGAGCGTTTCCGGCAGGCCCGGCACCGTTCTGAGCGCGGGCGCTGAGGAGCTTTCCGCCCCCCAGCAGGCCTTTGCTCCCAGGGGCACAGGAAGGTTAATAACTTGCCCAAGGTCACACAGCCCTTCCAGAGCCCAGCGGGATTCCCACCTGGTGGGAGTGGGGGAGGCCGGCTTCAGTCTGCTCTTCCACCCCAGGCCTCCCTCCTTGCGGCTGATTTCCGGAGAGGCAGGAGGTTTGGGCCTCGGTCCGTCATCGATGCTCGGGACAGAAGAGGCGGAGTCGCTCAGACAGAGCACGGGTTTGCAGGAAGATGCGCGGGAAGTTTTCAGACATGCAGGTGCTCAGAGATCACCGTGTGAGGACCCCACGTGCCCCCGCCAGATCCAGGGACTGCCGGCCACGGTCCCCGTGTCACCGCCGGCTGATTGTGGCCAGCTCTAGCCAGGAGGCCGAGGCGGGCTGGCCGCAGGGGGACCGGGGAGCCCCGTGACCTTCCCAGCCTGTCCTCTCCAAGACCCCGGAGGCCACCCTTGAGCCTGGGGCCTGCCTTCTGTCCCTTCTTGACTCGGGGCCGGTTGCTGCCCCGTCTCTCCCTGTGCCGTTTTCTCCCTGCTGAACTAATGACGTAATCCTGCCCCCGAGCGATGTACTTAATATCTCAGCCATCGGACCTGGCTTTCGTAGGTGTCCCCGAAACATGGGGAGCAAGTCACTCATTCATTCATTCATTCATTCACTGCCTCCTCTGTGCCTGACCCAGGCCTGG
>JAPYYM010002473.1:0-12232 GCA_028534135.1 Potos flavus
CCCCGCCCCCCCGCAACATTGCCCGTGACCCCTGCCCGCTCCCTGTCAGCAGGTGGTGTGACGGATGGCCTCCCACGCCCAGGCCTCCTTGGTCTCTGACGGGCTGTCCCCAGCAGCCTGAGGCTCCATTGTCCTTGAAGGCTGGCCACACACCATGGAAACAAGTCCCACCTGCCAGGGCCATTCGCGTGTTCTTTTCCAAAAAGCCGTTTGAACCAAAAGCCAGAAAAGAGAGTGGCAAGTGTGCGTGGTCCCCGCAGGGCTGCCCTCCTCCAGCCTGTGGGCCTGCAGTGTTCCTGTCCCTGGAACAGTTCGTTCCCCCTTCGTCATCATGGTGTCTGAAAAACCCACAGCTCTAGGGAGGTCTTGGCAAAGCACAAATAGGGAACTAGGGAACTAGGCAAGGTCTCCCCATTACTCCCGTGGCACTGTGAGGCACGTGTCCCTCGGCAGGGAGCAGGGCCAGAGGGAGGAGGACACACAATGGGTAGGCTTTGATTGGAGAGAGGGTGAATGGGCAGGAAGGATCTGGAAAGATCTGGAGGCTGAACCCAAGGCAGCAGGGACAGGCTGCATGCAGGGATGCTGGGACAGCCCTGCACTGGGGACATGGGCATGAAAAGTGCTGGAAGGGAAACAGCGGGGAGGATAGCAGGAGGATAGAGCTGTGCCCTCCCTGCCTGCTGGGCAGAGGCTGGCTAAGGCCCGCACAGGAGAGGGCCGACCTGGGGGACTGGGGCTCTCTGTTGAAGCTCCTGGAACTTCTGGGCAGAAGGACAGAAAAGCCAGAGGCTGCATGCAGAGAGGTGAGGATGGGAGGAGGGAGATGAGTGAGAACACCAGAACATTCTAGGCAAAGGATGACGGTTTGGGTCAGGGTGGCAGCAGCAGATGTGGAGAGAAGATTCCAAGTGTCCAATATCCAAAGCCAGAAGGAAGGGGAATGGGGAGAAAAGAAACGTTCCTCATGAGCCCTCTCATTTCAGAAAGAGAAGATTTTCCCAGAACCCATCAGCTCAAGGCCCTTGCCCCTCACTGGTCAGAAGTGGGTCGACGTCCACCAATGCCAGGCAAAGGGGCAGGACCCCAGGATCGGCCTACAGCCTCGTGAAGAGTATGGGGCCCAGAGCAAAACAAAAATATAGAGCCCCTTGCTCGAAGATTATTAAGAATTCCAAGACTGTGGGACACCTGGGAGGCTCAGTCGGTGAGATTCTAACTCTAGGTCTCAGCTCAAGTCCTGATCTTGGGTCATGAATTCGGGCTGTGATCGACTTTGGGCTGTGATTGGCTGCAAGCTGAGCATGGAGTCTACTTAAAAAAAAAAAAAAAAAAAAATTTATTTTAAAAGAATTTCACGACAGCCACAACAGAGCCTCGAGCTAATCACACACGACCGTGAAGGCAGCCGTGTCCTCATGGCTCATCCCCCGGGGCTGAGCACGGGGCCGCCCGGTCGGCTGGCAGGCGGGAGGGCGTGGGCAGTGGGGACAGACCCCAACGGGGGCCGCAGCCTCAGCGGCATGAGATTCCGGGTCCGTGCGTCACGTGCCTAGCTTTGCTGCTCCCTATCATGGGAATCGTGGCCCCAGGAGTAGCCGGGAAGATGTGGGTGATACCCGCCGAGTGCTGAGGACAGTGCTTCTTACTCTCCTCACCTCTGGGGGCCAGATCCGCCTCCTTGCCAGCCTCCTGGAGTCACGCGGTTGTAACCGCCCCCGCCCCCGGCTCCGGGAGGGTTTCTCTGGCCCGCGGCTCGGTCAGGCGCCTTGTCTCCAGGAGAACCCTCACCCTGCTTCCGCCTTCATCAGAGAAGGCTGTCCACAGACTCGGCGGAGATAGGATGGTACGTCATGGTAATACTAACACATTTCATAAAACACAATAGGAAAAATGCAACGGCTTATAGAAATAAAATGGTACAATACCACTTTCGCTCCGCAGAGTCCTCTCAGCTTCCTTTTGAAAACGCTCCAATGGGCAGGGCTGGGGGACCTAGAGCTGTCAAACAGGGGAGGAAACTGTCTTTTGCTCCAAATCTGCCAGTGGCTTCCTGATTCCAGACGTGAACTCCAAAGCGTGCCAGTCACCCATGAGCCCTGGCCTGGGCCCGCTCTGATGTCACACCCTCACCCCCGCCCCCCACTGCCCCAGCTGCCGTGGCCTTGTCACTCCTCCTCTGACTCACCAGGAGACTTTCTACCTCCGGGCCTTTGCACAGGCTGTTTCTGCTGTGTGGAATCCGTTGTCTCCGCAGTCTCTCCTCCTTGGGTCTCCATTCAGGGGTCTGCCCCGAAAGGCCTTCCCTGACCATTTACTAAACGAGCTCGCACATCTCTCCCTGACCTCCCACCTGCTGGATTTATCTTATTGGCATTAACACCATCTGACATATTACATACCTGTGTGTTTATGGGTTATGTCCATCTCTTCCAGCAGAAAATCCACTTCACGAACACTTTGCTGATGTGACTTTGGGCCCAGAACAGGGCCTGGCACCCAGTAGGCCCTCGGTAAATATTTGATAAGTGATGCTAGCAAGGGCCCGAGGTGGGCCCAGTGGGTTGCTGAGCAGACCTAGAGTCACATGCGGGTTTCTGCAGACCTCTTGTGTGCCGAGTGCCGGGGGAGGACACGTTCTGGGTAGTGTGGCTTTGCAGCCCCAGCTGTGCCCCTGCCAAATCAGACCCAGCAGCCGGTGACTCAGATCCAGCCTGATGGAAGAACATTCTCGGGGGGACATTCAGGTGCGTCCTGGGCTCCCGGAAGGGCTCTGAGGCCTGGGTAAAGCAGAAGGGCTCCGAGGGAAGTGGGTCAGGACAGAACTATCACACCCAGGGAAGGAAGAGAGACTTAATCGTGGGCTTTCCAAAACCGGAAGATGAAGTTAGTATAAATATCTCATGAGGGGGCAGCTGTATATTGATCCAAATCCTCCCTGCTCCGGCCCCTCCTTCACTGACTCATTCGACCACAGTGAACAAGGACTGCCTGAGCACCTACTATGTCACTGGGCGCGGAACCGGGATACAGTCATGAAGAAGGCAGGCCTGGCCTCAGCAAACCCACAGTCCGCTTGGAGGAAGCCAACCATATGTGGGTTAAGAAATGCAAAAGGGAGCTAAATCAAGACTGGCTCTTTGGCAGAAGGAAAGAGCATGCTGTGTGAGAGTCAATGCGTGATGATATCTTTACTCAATCGGGGAGGCCTCTCGGAGGAGGTGGCTTTGCCACTGAGACCTGAATAATGAATGGGAAGGAGGCAGCTGGCAAGAGGGTTCCAGGCAGAGAAAACAGCAGGTGCAAAGTTCCCGAGGTGAGAACAAGGAACGAGATTAGAGAGCCCGAAGGACAGTGGGCCAGAGAGGCAGGGTGCAGGGGAGACTCCAAAGGCTGGATAGAGCGCCCTCAGCGTCGGCTGTTCTGCCCGCCGCCCCGGAGGTGTTCAAACACTCGGGGATGCAGCCCAATGCGCTCAGTCCCAGCTCCAAGGCTTCGTACCCTCAGGCAGATCACGTCCCACTTTCCGCCTATTTTCTCATCTGTAAAATGGGACTAATAATTGCGTCTTCTCACAGGTGGCGTGAGACTTGGTGAGGATTCGTGATCCTAATCCTCTCCAGTGGGGATGCTGCCCTCCCCGCCGCACCCCTCGTTCCCTGATTCTGTCCACTAAAGTCAACTAGTATTGGCTTCACACTTGCACGAAATCTGAAGAACCTACTGGGACAAGACTCCAATCGTTACATTCCGCAGATAATGGCCACCTCCAGCATGCTGACTGGGCACTGTTCTAACACGCCAGTATGGCCCCAGGCACACAGTAGGTGCTCATGATGCGCACTGCTGTCAGTGGTGCGGTGGGCCTGACCCCACAGCCGGCGCCTTCCTGTGCCTCTGGGCCCACCAGGCCTCCAGGGGGCTTCCCCACCCTCCTCCTTGCTGACAGGCACATCATTCGGGACACACGGCAGAGGCAGCCCAGAACCAGTGCGGGTCTCAGCACCGAAGTCTCTAGGCCTCTTCCTGCACCCTTAGCCTCCAGGTCCCACTGTCTGGGACCCAGGAGCCTGCTCTGCCGTTAAGGCCTTTCCCATCGCATTCTGATGAGCTGCGAGTCACTAATAAATGAGACGAGCAAGAATCCCTGCCCTCGTGGAGCTGACCTATAGTGCAAGAGACAGGAAGTGAACCAGTCATCGCTTCGGCCGGCTGGTGGTGAACGCCACGCAGGAGAATGAAACAGGATGAGGGCAGAGAGGGTCATAGGGAAGAATGGAAGAGGAGGAGACATTTGAGCAGACATGAGTAAAATGAGGGAGCAAAGCCTGAGGCCAATGGAGAGAAGAGCACTCCAGGCCATGGGAACATGTGCAAAGGTCCTGAGGCAGCACCCATGGCAAGAAGGCAGCAAAATGCCCTTCTGCTTTCCCATGACAGCCTGCAGACCTTTCCGTAGTCAGGTGACCTCCTCGACCCTTCCTCTCCTCTGCCCCCATTTCCACCAGGTTCTGGGATCAGAGTCAGATTCTCCCATGGTGCACCTGGGCAGAGAGTCCAAGAAATCCAATGGCCACTGTGTTTCCCACTTGCTAAATGCAATGTTGCTACCGCAGCCCTGGAACTACATCTGGGCCCAGTATTTCTGAACTGTGTGACCCTGGGTAAGTCACTTAAAACAATCTGAGCCCATCTCCTCCTCTGTAGAAAGGAGACTTAGTAATACCCACCTCAAAGGGCTCTGTTAAGCCACCCAGCCAAGTGCCCCATAGATACTGAGTGCTCACACAAGTAAGAGACCCTGAGTGCTGCTATTAATCCTTTAGAGAAGTCTGAGGCCGGCAGGCTGGTCAGAGGATAAGTCCTTTTTGAGGAATTGAGTTGTACCCACTCTCATCATAGGTAGGGAAACTGAGGCACACAGAAGGACGACTTGGGCTCTGCTGCCCTACAGCCCTCTCCTGACCCTCCAGGAGATGTTACTAAGTGCCCAGAGAAGGCCACTTTGGGCTGGGCTTTCTGACTCACCTCCCTACAAAGCCCCAAACCCCAGATACTTACAGCAAGAGCCCCCCTTTCTGCCCCCCAGTTGTCTGGTAGACTCAGCCAGGACAACCTGGCCCACAGCGCCACCTGGTGGCCAGAGCTTCCAGGAGGGTCCTCGTTCCAGGCCAGGGTGGGGTGCGCATTACTAATTGGCGGGTTCCTGGCCACAGCCCTCATGAGCATTTCATTTTACAGTGTACAAGGGTCTTTCGCATCCTTCTCATACATCCGATTGCAAGGGATGAAAGAAGAGAGAGAAGGAAACGCACACAATTTAAAAACAAAAAAAGGAAAGAATATATAGAGTCTAGCTCACAGGTGTGTTTTGAGACAAAGACAAAATAGAAAATCTGGGAAAGAAAGAAATGGAGGGGAAAGAGACAAAAATGAGAAAGAGAAATAATGTAAAAAATAAATTAAAATAAAATAAATAAATTCATTAATTCATTAAAATTTAAAAATAAAAATAAAAATTCAATTAAATTTTAAAATTATTTTTAAAAGGAAGAGAAATAATGAAAAGTGGAAAAATAAGGAAAAAGAAAATATCCACACCACGTCAGGCCAAACCCAGGCCAGAAGAGCAGGGGCCAGTGCCCATCATGCAGACAGTCCCAGCCCGTGCCTCCAGGCCACCTCTGGCCCAAATGTGGGCACCCAGCAACCCGTGTTGTGTGTTGGAAGCTGGTAGGCAAGACCTGGCAGGACAAGAGCCCAGGTAACCAACACCTCCAGTCACTATCTGGTCTCTGGCGCCACCTGCTGGAAGAAGGGAGCACCACATTTACACCTTGGAAGTCAAATTTGGGAACCCTGGAGACCATTGGTCTCCCAAAAACACAGCCAGCCATTGGAACCTGAGGCTCCAAGAGAGGTGGTGACCTCTCAGGAGAGGGCACTCAGCAAGTCCAGGGGGAAGGCCAAGGCTATCTGACTTCAAAGGTCTGAGGCCAGATCCTCACAGCCCTCAACAATCCATTCCAGGCCCAGAACAAAGCCAGTTGCAGAGCACACAGTTAGAGACATGATTTTTGGCCGCAGGCAACTGTGGCATGGGTTCCTGCCTCTGATAGTCGTGATCCTTCTCTTATTTAGCCATGGTTCGCTAATGCCCAGCACTAGGCTGGACACTGGGGACACACATGCATGGCTCTTGTTCTTGAGAAAGGAAAGGTGGGAAAGGAAGGTGGTAAATACACAGACATTTAAATTTGGATAAAATCATAAAGTGGCCAGCACAGCCCATCCTGCCTTTGGCTTCCTGAGTGGCCCCTGACACCATCCACACCAAGGGGCCATTTCTGAGTCAGTTCCATTTGACAGTTGGAAGAAACCGAGGCTCAGAGGGCTTCTGGAAGCCCAGCTGAGAGGTTCGAGAGATTTATCAGCTGCAGGGTTTTGCCCTCCCCTTGATGGTCCATTGACTAGCCCACCCAGCCCGGTCACCTGGTCCTCCCTTGGCCAGTGTCACCGTGGTGACTCCAGAGCTGAGGAGCTGGACAGTTATGAGGCAGGCACTGGCCAAGCTTGCCTGAGCGAGGCCAGCCCAGAGCCCAGAGGGTCAGGTAAAGGACTGTGCTGGGCCAAGTGGGGCTGCTGGGGATGGGAGAGCTGGCGCCCCGCCCACAGGTAGTGGCCCTCCTCAGCCACCGCCACGCATGGCCGGGCAGAGATGTGGGCCAGTGGGACCAGAACTTCTGAATTTTCACAAGAAACAAAAATCAGAATTTGGAAGTGAAATCTGCTGATTCTCAAGTGTCTAATTCAAAATTATGAAAACCCAAAAACAAAACCCACATCTATTTCCAAGTTTCAACCCGCGGGCTACCAGCTGGAGATCTCCCATAAAATGCCCCCTTGCTCTGGGCAGCTCGTCATGCTCCATTTTGTACAGTGAAAAAGGCCTTCCTGGGACAAAAGCAAGTTCTGCCCCCCACCGCCCTCCTCCCCAGTTTGCAGATAAAGCTCTGTATCTGAGAAGGGATGTGACTTGCTCAAAGCCACAGAGACCCTACCTCTCAGCTCCAAACCAAAGCTGTCCCTGCCTGTCACCACCTGAGATTTCACTTTTCTCGGTTCTGGCACCCGAGCACAGGACAGGCGGAATACAAGTGCCTGCCTGAAGGAGGCATCAAATCGTTCCTGTTGGCCAAATATAGACTGAGGTCCCAGCTCTCCCCTCAGAGGGTTCTTCCCTGGATCCAAACACTGGCATCAGATAATTCCAAACAATCAGCCCATCACTGTGCCTCGAATCCCACCAGGATTCATTCTCAACTGTTACAGGATGGAGGCTTCGAAACCCGTCACTGAAAGACACAAGGACATCTCTTTGGGAAGGACCCAATCTGGCCCTTGAGAGAATGAGCTCTGGGACGGGTTAGCTTGGAAGGAGAAGAAACTAAAAGAAGGAGCGCCGGTCTGAAACGCAGGACTGGGTGGAGACATCATGGCTCAGGGGGTTCCCAAGGGTGGCAGGCTTCAAGAGCAGGGTACCCCAAGGGAGATTTTCATAGATGTCAGTGTCTTCCAGAGTGTGGGAAGAGGGACAGACAGGAAGGAGGGAAGAGGAAAAGGTGGGGGAGGGGGGGAGGAGAGGGAAGGTGGGAAAGAGGCAGGGAGGCAGGAATAGAACAAGCCCAGCAAAACAGGGCTGCAGCTCCAATCCGGCCCAGGGAATGCAATTTCTCCGGCTGAGCACCCGGGCCCAGGAAGCTCAGTAGGGGCCGCCCCCGCCCAGGCAGGTGAGAACCACGGCACAGGTCCGGGTGCGCACGCGCAGTCCGCGCTGGCGTCTATTCTGATTGGCCTGCTTGCGGCCTGCATTCTGATTGGCCCGGAACCAGCCCACGTGTGGAGCAGAACTCCACTCCGGCCCCACCCCAGACCCCAGACCCCAGGGGGCCTTGCAGGCTGGAGAGGAGGGCAGCTGGGTGGAATCGCTCTGACCTACCCTGGCCCCTGGGCACAAGTACAACTGCGACCCCTGGCATGACACCCAAGAGGAGCCAAGGAATGCCTGGAAAAATAGTCCCATGTCCCACCATTGCGGTGAAAGGGGAGCTCAGAATGGAGTGTAAAGGAGAACACAATATAAAGACCATTCTTTTCCTGGCACGCGTGAGGCACAAGCCCACCGTGCAATCTCAGGTAGTCCTCACCCATCTTCCCCTGCAGGAGGACACATATACTGCCCCCATTTCGGAGGAGGAGACAGGTTCAGAGTGGTGACGTCACTGCAGGCGTCGCTGGCCCAGGGACTAGGACAGTATCGATGGGAACCGTCCCTGTCCCCCGTGCGGCCTTCGGAGCAGGAGCTCACTCCACGCGTGTCGCTGGCCTCCCCGCCCCACCGGGGGCAGCCCCCAAAGGAACCCTCACAGATCAGGATCTTTGTATCATAAACTGACTTTTAATAATAATAAAAAAATCTATCATGAATTTAATGAGATCTGTACATTTTAAAGTAAACCAGTGCACAAGGCCCTTGCCCTTGGGGGCTCCTCTCCATCTCCCACCAGGGGGCTAAAGCACGTCTTCATTTGTATCCGTGTCACCTGTGTCCAGCAACATGCTCAACTCTTGCAACCTAGGCCCCAGTGGCAAGAGAGGGAGGCCCAGGGGGCCAAGATGCTGGTGGGGCTTCAAGCCTCAGGGGCAGTGGGGAGCCCGTTCTCAGCCACCGGACAAGCATAGAAAAACCTCCCCTCCCTGCTACCTCAGCTAGGACGCCTCCCTACCAGCATACAGAAGCTGGAGGGGACAAACCGCTGAGGAGATCCCACCGTTGGTCCCCATGCCTGGGGGGCGGGCAGGCTGGCTTCCTCTCTGGCTGGCTAAGAAGTCCCAAATGCCCTGCTCTGGGCTAACATCGAAACAGTAAGTTTCAGAAGCCACCACCCCATGCTTCCCGGTAGCCCCCCTCCCTGCAGGACAGACACCTGTGCGGGACAGCGTCTCAGGCGGGCGGTTCAACCCCCTCCAGCCCCCAGCCCTGGTCCAGCAGCCGCCCCAACCCCTGCAGCCTGACGTCCAGAGACAGCAGTCATTCGTGCTGATGCCGACCGACTGCTGGGGAACTGAGGTGGGTGGGAAAAGGAATTGTAGTCAATACCTCTAAGACCCTAATATTAAAAAAAGATGAAATACTGACATTTTTTGAATGTTCAATAATTTAGTTTTTCTCTTTTTTAGTAGACGTGGGAAGTCATCAACGCTACCTTATGTTGGTCCCCTGTTAGACAATATACCTTTCTTTGAGATTTAAAATGTCAAATATATAATCACACAACCCGGGGGGGGGGGGGCGGCAAAAAAATCTCGACAACACCAACAATGTAAAAACCCCAACATAAACCATAGAGATTTCACGCCATATAAATAAAGTCGGAGCAAATCTCGCGCCCAGGGCTGATGGCTCAAGTTCGATGGTGGTCATGTGGGAAGCTGGTGTGGCTTTCGAGTTTCCTCTTGGTGCCAGGGGCTGTGCCCTGTCCCTTCGTCTTTCCTGGGAGAGGCCCGGCTTTCCTGAGCCCACTGAGCAGTTAGTACAGGGTTAGGGGTGAATGGGAAGCTAAGGAGAGGAAGAGGACACACATGTGTCTCCTGGAATGTGGACTTAGAAGGAAACCAGGGGTTTCAAAGTGCAGGTTGACCCATCCTGAGGCAGCTGGGTCCGCAGGCCTCCAGCTCCAGCGCCTGGGACTTCTCCCCTGTCCCGGGGACTTGAGGGTGGGAGCCCAGGTCCTGGCTGCACCCATCGGCTAGCTCTGTGGGTCCCCAGCACCGCTCGGGCTTTTGGCCGAAGCGCGGGGAATGGGCCGGCCCCTCCGAGAGTGGGGGCACCGCTTGTCCTCACAGGAGGGGATGGAGAAGGCTGGCGGGTCCCGGCGCAGGAAGGAGCCTCGCCGGCTCTGGAGAAGGCCAGCGCGGTCCCCTGGGCCCTCCCGAGCCCCAGCCCCAGAGGGCGCAGCCGAGCACCCGGCAGCCGTTATCTGCACGTTCACAGGTCTCCATCCACCGGCGGCTGGCAGAGGCGGTAGAGCCTGGTGGACAGAGGCGGAGAGGATGAGGCCAGAAAACAAAACTCAACAGGTACAAAAAGATGCCCGTGAAACGCATCCAGGCTGTGGACGCCTTCCCCCGGCGGCCTGGCCCCCTCCAGACTGGCGGTGGGTTTGTGAACACAGACGCACGCGCACGAGCATGTCTGGGCGTTCGGATACGTGTGGGGGGGGGGGGTGTGTACACGGCGGGGGGCTGCAGGTTCCCACACTTAATGGCACACCAGACCCAGCGCTCAGCCCCTGGAGGTTTTTTCACTTAACAGATCTTGGGGACCTCTCCAGCACCCCACGGACAGCCTCGGTTTCCCTAGCGTCTGCAGTGGCAAGGTTCTGAGCTTCATCTGCAGGGAAGATGGAGCCACTCATGGGTCGCACGCGGGAGAGACTTGGCAGCTCTGCTGCGAGGAGAAGGATGGCAGGGGCCCAGCTGGGAGGCTGCCACGGGGACACGGGCAGGACAAAGCAGCAAGGCAGCCCAGCGGTCGGGAGCTTGGCCCCTGGGCTCCACTGCCTGCCAGGATCCCAGCTCTGCCATCTACCAGCCGTATGACCTGGGACAAGATACTTAACCTCTCTGCCTCAGTGTCCCCACCGGCCATCTGGAGAGAAGGCTCACAGGGTTGTTCGGTGAAGAAGTAAGAACGGTGCCTGGAGTGGTATTCGTCACTCCACACAGCGGGCCCCCATAAATGAGAGCTGAAGCCCCGCAGAACACCACGGGGGCTGCCTGGCGTGAGGTTGGGATTTTCATGCCAAGCCCAGGTCCTCGCCTCCTGGGGAGTCAGGGGGGAGCAGCCACTCACCGCGGTGCACCCTGGGGCATCTGATCCTTGACTCGGAGGTTTTTGGCCAGAATCTCCACCCTGGGGCCCTGGGAAGAAAGAACGATGAGGCCTGGGACCTGCCTCTGCACCGAGTTCGGGAGGAAGCGTGTGGGTGCAGGTGGGCGGGGTGCGGGGAGTAACCAGAAGCCCCAGAAGCTGAAACCCGGGGCCCCAGCAGATCGGGAGAAGGTCCAAGTCTGCGGCTGGTGGCCACCCAGACCACCCACCATGACCCCAGCCCACAAGGCCCTGGAGAGTCCCCGGCAGGGGGGCCGCCTCACCTGCTTCCGCATGATGTCCGTGGCCTGCATGATGCACTTGGGCAGCAGCCCGTGGCTCCGAGCCAAGATGGCCGCCTGCTCCAGCGAGACACTCAGGGTGCTCCTGCAGGGGCGGGGCGGGAGGGACCATCGCTGCCGGGCGGGCCTCGTGCCCTGCCCTCCCCCTCCCCCGAGAAGGGCCCTTCCTGCCCCCAGGTAACTGCTGCACACGCTGCCCCCGCCCCGTGTCTTCTCCCTGAGAGCCCCCTGCACCACCCCTTTCCCTCTTGTCTACCCCCCACACCTGCCCGTCCTTCCTCCCGGCAGCCAGCACCCTGCACGCAGCAGGCATTTTCCTGCTTTTCTCTGGGCACCCCCGATACGTCAGCACCACGCAGCGGGAGCTTTCCTTCGCCTATCTTGTTCTGATATTCCCAGTGTCAGCTCGGAAGAGGTGCTTGGTAAGTATTTTTGTTGAAGGAGAAAATGAAGTGACACCCCTAACGCCTCCCAGCTTGTCCACAGGGCTTGACACGGACCCATCTAGTGCACCCTCCCATCTGTCTGAACAATTCTAGAACACGGGCTCTGCAGCCAGACCCCTTGGTTTCAAGTCTCAGCCACAGAATTACTCCGTGACCCTCAGGAGGTCAGCGGCTCTCCCCCGGCCTTAGTCTCCTTGACCTTGAGTCAGGGGGAGACCGTTCCCAGGGCACTACTGACTGGGGCAGGGGGGAGGGAAGGGGGCCTGTCCTGTGCTTGGTAAGATGTTCTAGCAGCATCCCTGGCCTCTGACCACTAGACGCCAACAGGACCTTCCTCTCCTCATTGCGACCATCAAAAACATCTCCGGACATTGCCAAGGGTCCCCTGGGGGGCAAAATGGCCCTGCATGGAAGCGCCTGGAAAAGGCCACACGCACTGGCTTGCTATGAAGAGGAGTCAATCCCTGAACAACGGTGCCTTGTGCACAGTAAGCATTCTCAACAAGCATTTATTGAGCACCTGCTGTGTGCCAAGCACTGTTCAGGGCCAG